>DWDU01003047.1:0-12024 GCA_018245575.1 Jemadia suekentonmiller
CAGAAGTCGAAGAAAATATGTTAGTTGTCGAGGCTAAATTCTAAATCAACGCTGTAATGTAAGCATCCATATAACCCATATAACAGATTCGTTTTTGGACTATTACTAGACCTCCAACAAGTAACTATGCAATTATAATGGACTGATTGAATTACAAAGCTGCGCACGCGCTTACATACGAGTAGATATTAGTTTCTTTACAATGTTTTCTTACACAGCTAGAGCGTAGCGGTGATAATTATGAGCGTAGAACGGCTGTTAAAAGTCGAAGTGACAAAATTACGAAATCTGAAAACAGATTAGTTATGAAGGTTATTAAAAACTTTAACAAATTCAGAAAAACTACTATAGAACTGAACGTAAATTAATCGAGTAACTCTCAAAAGTGAAAATCACGGGATAAAATAAAGAAGTGGCAAAGTTATATTGTTTTTATGTATTGATCTGCTTCTGCTATGTTGGAAAAACCGTTTGCCCGCTAAAACTGATTGCAATTTGGTTATTAAAATAAATTTGGTTCGCTCGCTGACAATGTTTACACAGATTATTCTGCCGACTATTTTTATATGCAATGTTTTTTTAGACGGTAACACTGTTGGATACCATGATTAATTACTAATGGAGGACGTCTTTTTTGATGAATGGTGATGAAATTTGGTGCAAAAATCTATGGTTATTTTTTTAAAATTTAAGTAACATGAAGTTAGTAAATGTTGGAAAGTATTTGATTGATTTGAAATCCGCTGGTATAAAATCTATTCGCGAACCGTTTTTGTTAATTGAAAGGTCTGCTTAATTATCTAATTTAATATATAACAATAGGCACATCCACATCATCATAAGCTCAATCCCATCCACTCTCAGACTAAAATCTTTTCAATACATCGCCAATAATACTCAATTTTCAGATTTCCATTTTCAACCATTACTAGCCATTTCTCGTAAAAAATTAATCACATTACCTTCAACACGGCGTCTTAAGCAACGTATGCACAGACGTGGACTCCACGGCCGCAGACGTAGCAACGGATATCGTTTGTATATAATCGAGTCATGGAACTAACCTTATGTTTATTATAAATATGTAGGTTCCACAACTTTCGTATGACAGTAATTTAAATAAACATCTCTTACACTAGTATTTAAGATGATGAAGATTGTTAACATCCGCGACGTTGCGTGTTGCTATCTCGATCAGTTTACTAAGTTTATCAATACAAGCTATTATAGACCGTATTTCCATTGCCTTAGCGCCGAGAACGGTTCTACGTGTCGCCAAAACTACTACATTACAGTTTTTCAACGCACGGTATGTTTATTGAGCAGTTTCTACGACTTAAGGGTCTAGAAAGTTCTATGAAATTGATTATCATACTACTGCTTTTACATGATTTTTATTGAGTCAAGTCGACTAGATATCGAATATTTTTATAAGTACTGTACCTAAGTAAATAATATTTTTGTATAAAAGTGGTTACATAACAAAAAATGGCTGAAAATACGATCTTTTATTAAAAAATATTAACGAAGGAATGATGAATAAAAACATGATAAAGCAATGTATATTGTTTGTATATAACTTGTACTAACTGTAATTTTTAGCACCTACTTACTTAAATTCAGCTATAAACCTTGTGTTTATATCTGAATTGATGTTTAATTTCAATCTCACATGTTTTTATGTTATTAAGTACATATTTTTTCTCTGTTGGTACTAGGGTCTTATCTAAAACATAGAAACAACCTATTACTTTTCTAAAGTTGCTTTCCCCTACTCGTAAATCGAGTGGTTGCCAGCGTGACTGACGATAGGGAGGTCCTGAGTTTGATTCCCGGGCCGGGTAGTAAAGGATTTTTTAACATAGGTTTTATGGTTAGAGCTCGTAGTCTGGATTTGTACGTAGTGTATGCCAATAAGCTAACTACCTATTCCATGGTGGGTCATGAACGTAACTGGTGCAACGTGGAAATGTACTACAATTTTCTGCCTACATCTTTGGGGATTACAAGCGTGACGTTGCGTTCCTTTGTATTAAATGTCATCGAAGCCTTGTTCAATTTCAAAATAGGTGGCTAATACTTGGATTACTGTAAAATATCAGTAAAATTAAACACGTAACATCGGTACATAATTAGGGCTCGGCGTCGATTGCTATCGTTATGTAAAAACAGTTGAGGAACGTTATCGGAAGCCGTTGAACCGAAGTAAATACATCATTTACATCGTTTCATTCGTTACATTGTACCGTTTCGTTTCATCACTTAATGAGATTATAATTATTTTATTTTTTTGGGGAACTAACAATATTTACAAAGGCAAAATAAATATATGAAGCATGTAAATGAGTATAGTTTGTACTAATCATTATTGCATACATTAGTAAAAGCTTTGTAAATTAAACGTTGTTATTACATCACACCACGTTTCTTGCGGGGTAGGTAGAATACACCCGGTGATAAATATAACTGTTATTACAGATTAGAAGTAGTTCTGCAGTCACCCCTGTCTACGTTATTAGTGCGGAGAAATAATAAACGTAACATCGCGCCTGTAATCTCCGAAGAGGTGGGCGACCGCGAAATAAAGATTGTGTAATTTTCACGCGGCCGTATAACGATTGTTGCATCGACTGTACCAGAATAGGTGAATTGTTTTGGTGGTGTGGTGATCTGTTGCGTAATTTGACAACGTGACCGCGCGAGATATTTTAAAGTAACACAGCCTGACGAATTTCACGACCGACGCCCAGCGCACGGCTGTACTGCAATTTAACTAATGTACCTACAATGCTTCCGGTATTTACGTCACTTATTTTACTCTATATACCAAGATAATTTTGTCTCTAGTTGCCTTTATAACAATCTAGAGATTAGTTTAACGGCTACGCACAACATACTAAAAGTTAGTCACCTGTGTGCTACGCTATGAAGTCCTTTCGATGCTTTAATATCGTTTTGTTTCAATTGAAATTTCAATATTAGTCTCTATGATGACGTCACGCAGATTGATTATATTATTGGATGAGGGGTACGTAACTTCTTAATTGAATCGAAATTAATAACGATAAATGAGGGGAAAAAAATACATTTCAAAATAAAATATTGCACGATATAATATATAATGGGATAATGAAGTTACTTTATAGCATATAAATTTTTAGGCCCATACAAAAATGTGTAATATTATTTCGTCCACTACCCTCACGTTATTCTTAATTTAAATTTCGAAATAAAATGTTCATAAACAGGAGCCTCTCTACTGAGTTCATTATATATTATATTATGACGAATATGTTATATTATATTATGACGCTAATAGCAGTAAAACCGTAAATAAACATTCACCGCTTTTAACATTCCTCCCTAGCAAGATTAGTTATACGGAAAACAGCAAAGTATGTCTCCACACAACGTTCTCAACGAGTTAATGACACCACTACTACTGACAACATAACCAGTAGTTCCGGTGAACACTCGGATGTAATTAGCGATTTATGTGTCTTTAAATGTTTTCTTGCGCACTCTGTGTACGGAAATGCGATCGATGTGTACATTCCTATTATTTTTGAAACAGCGGCGTCCTAATCTGTTTGGTAGAACCGAAGTTCGATTGTTGTATATGATAATTTTTTATATTTAGCAGGAGTGACATTATTTGGACACTAGAAGTGCGGAGCTGGAGTTTGTGTATAAAAGGATTATTTGTAAACAACACAAGAACTAACACTTAGTATTTTATAGTGGTAGCAACACTTGTATAATTTACCCAAATAATTTAGTACGTGCATGTACAGAGGTGTCATGACAAATTTAGTGCTTGTTGCCTCTAAAACAAAAGAAGCAAACGAAAAGTCAGTTAATTGTTTTAATCCGTTAGCGTTCAGTTGAGTACGAAACTATATTCGACCGCGGGCATCGAGCACTTAAGTTCTGTACCCACGATGAAAAGTCGGCCGTGTCTAAGGGATTTCTTGAGGGTTATACAATAAATAAATTGATTAGTCTGCGAACCGCCGCGAAATTCTGTACCACTTTGTTGTTGAATGCTAAATTAAGACCAACTCTTGCTTTCTATTCAACGAAATGTTTAGTTCTACCGCATAATTTCATTCTGTTATTGGATCCGATCGACTGAATGATTGAATGATTGAAATATCAAAGATATTAAGACAGATCTGATGGCTACATGACTAGCTTGTTTTTCCAATGGATCAATATTTGTTTGAGTAATATAAGGGTTTTGGAATCATCTTTTTTAGAATTTATTGAAGGTTATATAAATAGCATAAACTATTTGGTTGTTCGAGTGATTGTAAGCGCGACTGCCGATCGACAGGGCCTTGGTTCGATTCCCAGGTCGGATACTCTTGTATTTTTCTAGCGTAGATTTTCTAGTAGGTAGTGGCTTGTAGTCTGGATTTGTCCCCGATGTTCGGAAATAGTTTGGACTCTGTATTAAATCTGTAATAGGAATCTGTATTACGTAACATCACGTCTGTACTCTCCGAAGAGGTAGACAGAAGATTGAAGAGTGTAGTATTCTCCTGCGTTCCATCACTTACGTTTGATTTCCACCATATAATCGGTGGTGAGCTTATTACTTTACACAGATTACAAATTCTGACTCCGAGTCACTACTAGAATATTTGTTGTAGGAAATTTTATTTCGAAAAATTGAAGTGTCCGACCCGTGATTTAAACCCAGGACCTCTCAATCAGCCGTTGAGTTTGCAACCACTCGACCTACGAGGCAGTTAATTTAGAGTAATTTCTCATAAGTGATAATTATACCACTAATATGACATCATCAGCCTGCTTCAATCCACTGCTAGATATAGGCCTCGCCTTATGAGCTTATCGCGACCTTGTGCACGTTCCTAAGAGGTTTTTCCTCAAAATGCTGGTTGGGGATCGTAAATCTACTAAGGCCGATAATTGACCAACTCTAGTGAAGTCGGATTCTTCACTCGTGCATTATAAAGATAATATTGAACGTTAGGGTCGTAGCCCATCATTTGTTCATCCGATAGACCGCATCGGAAACACTTTTCACTCGATTTTCAATTGCCGATCTATCGCGATGGGATCGTTTAGAAAGTGCTCTTAATGACATCTCCGTTTTTATTCATATTATTGAACTGCAACTGGCCTGCCAGTGAAAGTGAGTGCCGTGAATCAACGTTATCGGGTACTGTACACGTCCTTTACTTAAGAACATAACAGAAATAAAACCTTCCATCGATACAAACACTCATATTTACAAGTCGCAAGGGCTCCTGTACTTAGATTTTATTACATAATTCCGCTGTGTTGTTCATGAATCACAACACTTCAATTGATAGTGTTGTGATTCATGAACAACACTTAATCATCATCTTCATCATCAGTCAATCTGTCCAACGTTAGACATAGGCCTCCCTCAAAGACCTCCAGCGCGCCCTATCCTCGGTTTTCCGTATCCAGCTTCTGCCTGCAGCCTTTCGTAGACCTTCATCCGAACTGCCAACGACACTTATCGAGATATATCCATTGTTACTTTTGTTCTCTATCCGAATGAACGAAACCTGTCATACAAACCTTAATAGTACCACATCGGTGAACCATGGACTTGAAGATCTCATTTTGTAAAGATACTTGTATTTTAATAACGCGTCGATAAAGTGATAAACGTGAGATGTGTGCCGTTAATAAGGGTAAATAACAAAATAAATAATTGACTGCCTCGTTGGTCGAGTGGATGTTATTGCGACTGCTTAGCGAGAGGGGTTCGTTCCTCGGGTCGGGTAGTTTAAATTTGTACCCGGTGTATGGCATTACGCTCATTCTCTATTCTAAAATAAGATGTGTAACACGAGAGTGGACTAAACTCGCCTGCCCACCTCTTCGGGGAAATACAGGCGTGATGCTACATAATTGTAACTACCTGATATATTTGCTGTTGTCGCTGTTGTTCTTCTTTGATCCCACAAGGATCTTTTTTTTTATCCTCGTCTCTAACTCCATCAAGATCCATTCTTCTCTTTTCGTTCTCTTTGTTGAGGCAGTTAATATAATTATGGAATGTACTAATTTCTAAGAATATTATTTCAAAAAGTGTCTTTTTAATAAAATGTTGGTGCTAATTAAGCTTTTTTTAGTCAATATAATTACAATTACCTCTACATTTTGTGTCACCCTATCGATTAGTTTGTTAAATCAACATTTTTTTTCATTATTTGAATTACATAAATCACGGGTTAAATAAAATTCTCAATAATTAATTTAACCCCAGGGCTGCTCAGAGATTATTTAATTTATAAATCAACTGTACTTTTAACAAAAGTTATTTTACGTTAGTTTTGTTAAAAGTAAAGTTCATCATCTCTAAGTGCAAAAAGATTGAGATAATTCTTATATAAAGTTTACATGGCTTGGTTAATATTTATAGGTATAATGAAACTAAGTTTTATATTCTATATTGTAAATGGACTGTTAATTTAGCGCCATCTAACGGCGAGTAGATTAAGTAACCTGTGCGCACATTTGTATCACCCACAGCTTGGCATTTGTCGAGGTAGATGGCGCAGTATGTTGCGGTATGTGTACTTTTGTACTTGATGTTGTTTGATAACCATTTTTGGTAACGACAAAAATCTTACCAGTAATAAGTAATAATATTCATAGTTAGATATTATTTAACACAATTAGTAATACAATAAATCTACTTAACCAATGTGTGTGTGGTGAAAGTAGATGGATTATTTTAAAATTTTAGTTGTTTGAATTACGTGTATTTATACATATAATGTAAATTAAAATATTACTTGATCTTAATTGATATCTAACTAACACAGTCATTGTAAATTTTTCCAAAAACGTATAGCTTTTGTATTAGACGGATTGAAGTACATAATATTTTGCAAAACTCAACTTTCAACAATGCAAGCTACATTTCAGTCGTAACACTTTCGGATTTCCAATAAACATAAACTCTTAATTTAAATCTCTGATGGGTTTTTATGTGGTGAATGTAGCCAATAAGAAGGCAACAGTCACATTTACGCCCAATTTTGAAACCAACTTCTAAAATGTTCAGTTAGTATAATTAAACGAATGTAAGAACAGGGTTATAAATAAAAGTATTATTTACGTATTATATAAGGAAATTCCTGTGTGATTAATCCAACTTACATATCACGTACTAGTCGCAATTACGTAACTTTAGGCGTATGTCGCAGCTTATCTCTAGCGTACAAAAATATCACACAAAGCCGATACAGTTGGCTGCACACTAAGAATGTTGCAACCAATATTTGTCTATTTTATAACAACTTGAACAGACACCAAATTGACACTTTCCCACATAACCGTTTCTATATATGTTATGCCATAACGTGACGCAGTGTTGGATAATTCAACGATTATATTATCAGTGAAAGCATGAAGAAAGTCGTTAGTAGAGGAGAATGTGTTTGAAAATATATAGTTAATTAAATATCTACACCTAATTATAAAAATAAACACGTTAATTGACTGCACATTTGGATTCGTTTTTTGTTGTCACTTATAAATTTTCTGTTTTCTTTACGTTGTACTACATTACTAAATTTGGAAATATCGGCGACGGATTTGTAATTTATTTGTTATTGAAAATAAAAAGTAACGCCTGTAATTCCCGAAGATGAAGGCAAAGGAGAGTAATACAACCTCGCGTTTCATCAGTTACTCGTCAATTTCTGATCCATCATGGAATAGGTGGTGCGCCTATTGCTATACATACACTACTGGAAATTTGAAGTTAAAAAAATCCAATAGTGCCCGAACCGGAATCTGAATCCAGGACCTCTCAATCGGCAGCCCCGCTTGTAGCCACTCACCCACCGCGGCAGTCAATTTGGTTGTGGTTGATCCTATTATTATTATAATCGAATATATCATTTTGAATAATTTATTTTTCCATTCCACAAAAATATTTGAAACTCGTATAATAAGAAATACTAAATAATGAATGATATTGCTATTGTCAGTAAACTGTAAACCTTTTCAAATAAAAGACATATTAAAATCAATATAAACTTGTTTCTCGTTGTTTGCGAGGTCCGTAGGTCCAACGGTGCTGGAGTATACTCTACCACGCTGCTCCAGTGCGGAGTTGTGGACATACAGATACATTGTGATCCTATCAAGACATATTTTAAACCAGTACCTTCAAGCTTCCGGGACTGACTGTTGTGGCTTCAAAAGCATAGAAACGATCGTTACTCATCACAATAAGTCTTTAGCCAGCTGCCAATCCAAACACCGGCCAGGATTCGCGTTGTTGAACTTTACAATTCTCTTGCAATCTAACTCTATGTCAATAGCATCAGCATTTCTCGTATACTAAACGAAAAATTAGTTTTAATGATTCTAACCACGATATTAAGGTCAATGCAATGCATATTAGTGATAGTAATCATTTGGCTGCGACAAAACAAGACTCGACTAATCGAATAGACGACCGGAAGTAAGACAACGTGTGGACCAGGTGACACATGGTCACTTTCGGATTCGTTTCATACACTAGTACCACTTGTTGGTGATATGTTCAATTTATGTATAAGAGTCTTCACTATGTACCTTCTAAAACACGTTATATAACTAAGTTACTTGGCATGTTTTTTGAACTTATTTAATAGTTATGTAACATTGTGAACAGACATAGAAATTACAAATCTGTTATATTGTACTGTTATTTTAATGTGTACGGTCTTTTTATATATTTTGCAGTTTCGTAAAACATTGTGGACGTGTTGTATATCTAAAATTTGGTAACATATTGCTTAGTTTGGTCTCACTTTAATATTTTAAATATTAGTATACTTAATTTCATAGATTAAAACTTTAATGCACTTATAGATTCAAGGCCTAACTTCTAGATCTAAAGTCATCAAATACATATGTACTCTTACATTTTAAGATTAACTTTTAGAAGCTAAGAAAGACTTTTAAGACCTTTAGTCACATATATGAACCTGTATATTATGGTCATAACATTTTTATTCATTTATCTGTGTACAGTGCAGATATAAACATACATAACATAACCTTACGCATATATTTTACTGAAGAGAAAGGCAGAGAAGTGCAATACTCACTCTTTTCCGAGAATTATAACAGAACTTATGTTTTACATACAAGATATAAAGTTGTATGTAAAACGTAAGTGCCTTTAGGACCAGTAATAATTAAATATTGAATATTTTTCAGGGTTCATTCAATTGGAAAATTGGAAAACAATAGTCATTTAGGTCCCCCTGCAGGGAAAAGAATCCCTCCAAAAAAATTACATAAATACGTACGTACAACAAATTTTTATCTTAGTATGCATATCTAACTGTTCATACGATTGATTGATTCATAGCGTACAATGTACCATCATAAAACAAGAAACGTCTGCTAATAGTTTGGTGGTGATCGCCGCTTAGCGATCCGCGAACAACGAAATTGGAGATTTTAGAAAATACCACTATCTCATTCGAATTCACTTTCGCCACGCGTCATTTGAATACATTTACTTTATTTGTCTTTGATGATACTTGTGACGAGAGGTGTACAATGTGATATGTAAAAATCACCCGTAAACATTAGTTTTACGTTTCGTTTCGATGCAAGGACTGACGGATAAAGGTTGTTGGATGGATTAGGGTAGGTAATAGCGAATAATATTATAATCGCACATCGTCTTGGTTTTGGTCGATAGGAGTCCGACATAACCCATCCTACTCCTGAGAGCGGCTGGGTTTCCATGAGGATTTCTCCACGAAAAAAACAGTTTGTTTAATATCAGTTAGTATGAAATGAAACGATTGCCTCGTTGGTCGTGTTGGTTGCAAGTGCGACTGACGATCGGGAGGTCCCGGGTTCGATTCCCGGGTCGGGCACTACTAAATTTTTCTAATTTAGATTTTCTAGTAGTGGCTCGGAGTTTGGATATGTGCCCAGTGTATGGCAATAGGCTCACCACCTATTCCATAGTGGGACGTAAACTAGCAACCCATATTACGTATCTTTTGGTTTTTAATAAAAAAATATGTACTCTTAAATGTAACTTGCTAATAAAAAAAATTAAGGCGCAAAAGATTAAATATTAAAATATTTCTTGCACTCTATAATATAATATTTTTGGTCATTATATTTTTAGGGAGGTTCATGGCATACCTTGAACGTTAAAATAATAAATAGTCACGACTGAGACCTCAACACCAAAAAATATTCAATTTACGCTCCGTCGGGTACATGCGGATGTAAAAAAACAGGAAAAAAATGGATCTTTCCGTCTTCATCAGTGATGCTAAAAACAAGAGCTAATCTAGTGACTTCTTCAATGAAAAAAATATCATTACAGAGCATGATGATAACAATAGATGAGTAACTAATATTTGCATAACAGTTGAGACAATGACTGCAGTAAGCAATCAAGCGAGATCACAGTATAAAAGGGCTATACAAAGAATGATCGAATATCTCCTATTGTCACTCGATACAACAAACGTGAGGTAGAAGAGACAACATGAAGAAAATACTTGTGGTTTTAATCTTAGCGGTAGTAGCCACCTGTTTAGCTGAACAGTATACGGACAGATACGATGACATTAATATAGAAGAGATATTAGAAAACCGCAGATTATTGGGCTCATACGTCAAATGTATCCTGGATCAAGGACGCTGCACGCCCGAGGGCAAGGAACTTAAAGGTAAGCTTTCAACTTTTACGGACTGATGGTTGATAAGGTTCAATAAAATATTATGATTATTAAGTATCTAATGAAAGTTGATTTATGAAAATACCGCATTTGACCAATGTCTGACAAGTAAATGCTAGTTAGTAGATTAATTACTTATAAGATATCTGTTATGAACGATGTCTTACTCGTAATTTATGCAGCAAACATGGAAAACAGTATTATAGACTTCTAGATAGATTGAGTTGAACTACGAACAAATTAGATGTGTAGATCAAGACCTCTACTAGACAAGCTCACATGACGAGTTCGATGAAGATAGGAAATGTAAAGGATGTTTTTCGGGATAGTAGCCAGTGGAAATCCTGCTTCTGCTCACTGGCACTTAAAATGCGTGTGACAATATATACAAACATAAATCAAGAATCATAGGAATGACTCTTCATATGTTACGTTTCGCTCTGCAGAGTTTACAAACTTTAACAAATATAACTAACTATATAATTTAGTCATCATACAATATACACAATTGTAATATTACGACAGTTGTAGAAAATATTTAAACACGATGCCAAGTTTAATTAACATCTCCTTACTATTAATGGTCTTGAATATATTAAGTTGTTAAACAAAATTACTTTGAAACAACTGTTCAATGTAATGAGATTTTCTTTTATTTTTACAGAACACATTAAGGATGGCATGCAGACTGGTTGCCGAAAATGTACCGAAAAGCAACAAAAGGCAGCTCGACAAGTTGTGAAACACATTAGAGAGAAAGAAACAGAATATTGGGAACAGATCTTGAAGAAATATGATCCTCAAGATGAGTACAAAGAAATTTACGAGAATTTTCTCGTAAGTGATAAATAATGCGTAAGAATTTTTTTCGAATTGCATACAAAAATTACGTTATAAAATTATATAACAGTTACGATCATGTCAATAAGTTATATTTTTTTGTCGGATTCAAAATAAATGTATGAAGGAAAAGTGGTTTTTTCTCATAAATACTTTAAAATATACTAAATAAATAACAATATTTGGATTAAATGTTCTGATTCTCGACCTTCATATTCAAAAGTAATACCAAACGCTCTCTTTAAATTAAGATGACATGAAAGTAAGTATTTTACATTGTACTTGGACAAAATACCAATGAATTCCAGCTTACTACCAGCAACTTTTTGTTTTCTAATCAGCGTTGCGTTTCCAATTTCTATTGTTGTAAATCCCCAAAGTTCAGGGAGATAAAAATTCAGATTCCCCACAAATACCCCACATGACATGACAGAAAAAATAAGATTCTGGAAGTTTTTCG
>DWDU01003048.1:0-12023 GCA_018245575.1 Jemadia suekentonmiller
CCATAAAATTGTCTAGATTTCTACACAGTATGAAAGGTTTGGAAAGCATCTGGATGCGTCATTTATGAAAGTTCTAAATCCATAAGTAATCGCTTAGTGTATGTACATAAATACTTCATCAAGGTATACTTAAATACTAATAACTTTAAAAGATTTAGAAAGAAATATCTGTAAATACAATCATGTACATTCATACCTACAATATCTGTATTGTAGATTAATACCTGTATTAATTTCCTTCTCTTTATTAATAATCAAATGGCACAAATCTATGGAACCAATAAAACCAATAAAATGAATTGGAAACAGACACACGACTTAGCTCGATACGTAGTTGACTGGATTCGTATAAATTTATTAAAACACAGGTAATATAATTACAAAGGCCTTATTTAATTAAATCAAACAGCAAGTATTTCAATAAAGTCGACGCCAATTGATAGTCCTAATTGTACAGAGGAAAGATAGGGTTGTACATAATATTTTCAAAGCAAATATCCACGATTTTACGGAATTCGATTAATATGCACGATAAACGCACGTACATATTTAGTTCTAAGAGTATTCGTATCTCACATTTCAAAAACACATACATACATATCTTCACAGCAGGTCCTTTACGAGGTAGGCAGTGAGGACAAAGTGCCAAATGTCTCTATCATTACAGGCCTGCCACGCTTCTTCTACATACATCACTCTCTTTATACATGCATGCCGGTGTCGAAGATTTTTGACTCCTCCATCAGTCAGTATCTGGCCTATTTGTCAAGATAGAAGAGTCTTAGCCTCCCTCGGCACCTGTGTCCATCAACATTCGCCTTGTATATCTGCTTCGACATTCTTTCATCAGCCATTTTTACAACATGTCGAAAACAACGGAGGAGGCCCTTTCTCATTTTTACATCAATGACACATTACAACTACTAATTTTGCAAAAATATTACTTGAATTATGCAATATCCAAGGGAAATTTTATGAATAATTTTAAACAAAGTAGCGATAAGACCAAAAGGGAAATGTTGCAAACGTATTTCAATAGTGATCAGTATTGCAGGCCTTGTGTTGCGGTTATAACAAATACCTTGTAAAAAAGGCAGAAAACTAAATTCGCCTAAAAATGTAGTTCTTAAATATAGCCAACATTTTAATGCCGGTTCATACAGGGAGTACCATGACATACAATGTAGGGGTAAAGTCTAATGAATACGGTTTTCAATGTAAAATTTTGTACCGTAGTTCCAACAAAACGTGTAGTATGGTTTGGAATTATCTCTACGATAACTTCATTAATTTTCCTGTCAAATCGCCGATCAGATACACACAATGTTAGGTACGGGATTTCAAAATTAATTGCGCATAAGCTAAAATACATCATTTAGTAGACTTCGTAGAAATTAGAAACGTATATTGTTGACTAAATGTCATTATTACTTCTTACGTACTATAAAATAATTTTGACAATGTTTAAATGAATATTTGCTATGAAAATTTATATGATGTTATTGTTTGCATTGGACTATATTAAAAATAGGTAGGCACTTGACTGATTTGTGGAAAAAGCTTTAAATATTTCTAATCCAAAACATAATATTTCAAAACACTCTTTACGTTAAATATACTAAATGCGAAACTGATTATACTACACAAACGTATCGTCACTCAGAATCATACAATAACAATTTCTCGATTATTTACCTTTCGTATTTCATAACACGACCTATTGTGTGCCTACTTATTCGTTCATGTTACTTAACGTTTTAATATTATGAAAATTGTCTGCTCTCGCTGACCACCTGTTGTGTTCCACGTGTTCAGCATAATTATACACATCTGTATTTAATAACCACTGTCATCATTATTACATCATCACGCCGGAAGCTTCACGGCGTAGTCAGGGAGCATAGAAAATCTACGAGTAATTAATATCCCTATCTTTCCAGACCTGACTTGTTTCGTCTATAATTGACATTAGTTAGACTTGTATAAAAGTATCCAATTCTGAGGACTAAATGGAAACGCTTTAACTCTTCGGATAGTAGTCTGCGATACATATCGGACCGGAATCAAGAAAGCATACTGCGATGGATAGTTAAGAATAGGTTTGTCATCTTAAGCGCTACATGCACACATTTTAAAAATAACAGCAGCCAATTTTATGAAACTATCACTATTTCTACGTTATTTTGGAAAACAACCTCGCTGTACGAAGTGTAGGCGTAAGGATTATTGTCACGGTAATATGTAATTTCCGTGCGATATATTAAATTATAATTGGTTTCGTTCCGAGGGTGTTATAATCTTTCTGCGGATTGAGTACAACGGAACCAGTGAATGGAATTCACACATTACAGTGTTAACAAAATGTTACATACTTCACTGTATTAATACGTGGTACAATGTATCCGGTTTGCCCCGGGGAGGGGTATTGCTACCCCTATTCATATCGCGAGGCGATTGTTACTGAAACAACGGGTTTCGGCCTGAACGGTGTGGGTGCTGTTAGTATTAGATGCGGACAATTTAGTTCTGAGGAATGGCTCATGGTACCTGTACGTAACAAAACATCACGCATATATTGTCCCGAAGATGTAAGCAGAGGAGTGTAGTACTTCCACGGTTCTACCGTTATGTGATCTGTCCTATGAAAGACGGGTGAGCCTTTTGCCACAACCGAGAAATAAATTCAGACTCTATGTGTTAGGAATTTCGGGTTAGAAAAACTCAGTACATTTCGTACACGATCAACAAGGCAGTCGGTTCTGTAAACAAATGCGAAAGTACCTACAATGAAAAGTAAACAGCGATGACATAAAGAAAGAAAGTGTTAACGTCAATGGAACATTATTAATTGTATAAATATTCTTTACCAGTCATCAAATGAAGTCTAATGAGCTTAATTATATAGCGGAAATATTTTTCGTATAAATATAATCCATGCAACTACGACCGGATGATAAATGAATGCATCCTTGTTTGGAACACGGCACACCTCTTTTCAGGAGTAGAAACATACAAGCCATATATCTAGCATGACTACCAACATATCATGGCTGTAGCGTTGATTTATGGCGCTTGCCTAACAGATACTACGCCATGGAGATACTTACATCTATCCAGAACTCTGTGCAAATTATGTCAGTGCCAACCTGTTATTATAATTACATTTTTGTACGATTTAATAAAACTATTAGTTAATGATTCAAACGTTTCCGAAACGACTTTCATGCGTTGCATGAGTGGTCAATAGTTTTGTTCGTGCAAGTTTCTGTTCTTTCTTTGTTTCTTTTTACTGCTTCAGAATGTGTATAGTTATTCTTGTCAGATTTCTTGTCAGAAACCGCGTTGTTAAGGAAAATCTTATCAATTTAGGACTTAATGGAGCAAAGGTTAAAAACGACCGAAATTCTATTACTTAAATGCAAAGGCATTTGAGACAGATTACCCGAAAAAAAATGAAATTAATTAAATTGATGAGTTGGCAAAATTTTAGTTCACAATAAACCAATCTGTTTACTTCGAACTTTAAATAAAGATTCAACAATTACAACGCGTTTTTTCCTTCAGTCGAAGCATATTGGAGTACATCAGAAAATACCTACGTTTTTGAATATTTGAGATTCTACGAAAATCCTCATACGAATAAAATATGAAGTTCAATAAAGCAGTTGCATGCTATTTCGCTTTTATTTTTGGACATATTGGTTCACTCCCTATATGAAACTAAGTGAAAATTAAACTAAAATTGTATTCTATTATTTAAAAAAATAAACATGTACAAGATTTTTTTCAGTGCTATTAGTAAAATTAAAAACCTTAATTATATTAACGTTTTATATCATCGTCAACCCTTATCTTTCCACTGTTGGACGTACTCGTAAGTCTCCTGTCAGAATAAGATGCTTAAGGTGATAGTCGACAACGCTTGGCAAATACGGATTTACAAACATTACGCGCGTTAGAAAAACGTTCAATATAAAGGTATCTTAATAAATTATAATGCTCGATATTCTAAACGTGTGCAACCTCATAGGTACAATCAGACACAGAACGCAATGAAGCGTAGCCGCACAACGCAGCAACACGGAAGCGGGCGCAAACACACATTAGCGATAGCGCCGTGATGCATGGCCGTGTTCCTACTGAGGCAACGCTCATCTTTTAGCATTAACGAGCTTTTGTTCGTGTAGGTACTAGCCGAGTACAGATAGGAAAGAGATTAAAACATTACTTGTACACATGTAGGAAGGATTATTGATTTTTATTAAAGAAGACCAAAATGGAATCTTTGCAATTTATTTGCGACCCTTTTACCATTCTACTGTTAGAACATTGGTTTCCTGTCACGAGACGGTTAGGGCCGGTCTACCGCGCTGCCCCAAGTGCGCGTTGGCAAACTTAACACGCCTTTAGAGAATTTCTGAACTCTAAGATGTGCAACTTACCTCGCCTTTGAATGTTTTGCTTCACCGTTATAGCAACAGACATTTAATCTTAAAACGCAGATTTAGTAAAAGGTTGCGCGCCCGGATTTGAACCGGAGCCTGCGTATTCAGAGGCTGTATTTCAAATCACTAGACTATACAGCTTGCTATCTTGGCAACCTGTTTTAAATTTCGGTTACTGACCACTGTTACAATATTCAACCAAAACTTTAAGTAGCTAGAAAATTATAAGTGGAATATAAACACAATATCTAAATATGAAAGTAAACCAACTATGTTTGTAAATTATTTCATGAGTATTACGTTATATAATTAGTACGATTTTATTCATATTTCAGTTGCAGTTTGTTTTCTCCGTCGTGCCCGGCATATAAATAACGAGTAAAATAGCGTTTGGGCGAATAACGCGCACTGAGGTTTATGCAAACAACAAAAATGAGCCTTTAGTATATCTTTTAACGTTTTTCGCGCAAAATAACGCCACTGAAATTTTAGTGGTAAATTTTATGTGTAAATTAAAACTTTCACCCATTCCTGGCCTTTTTTTATTTGTTATAAAATAAACTCTTGTCGTTACTATTTTTTGTGAAAAAAGGTAGGATTGAGAGTTTATTGTAGTTCATACACACATTTATCCAACCTCAAATTGGACTTTGTTTCAAATGGCCAACTCATACATGTAATTCCTTCTTCATAAATGTGTTTGAACGTTGCAATAGTTACTATCTGCACATACTGACTACACTATAACTGCACACTAGTTGCATCGAAACTGCAAAACGACTGCACGTAGTCGTTACAGTTACAAACGGTGGAACTGTCGTCGCACACCGACACGTCGCTTGAGTATTTTGGGGGTAGATCGAAAATATTTTTTCCGTTAAATGATTGCACAATGATTTATGTTTTATAGTTTTGAGTAATGTAAGTGATTAAAAGTCAGAAGTACTCGATTTACAAGCAGGCTGATATCGCGCGACGGTTATATCGTACATCCGATAAATTATCGCACGTATTATGGAAGGCGCACGTACAAGTATGAAGTCGATCGAGGAGCACGACGAACTATCCCCCTCTGGATAACTTCAATGTGTCGGCTAAAAGAGTCCTTATTATTCTTGTTACGATTTCCCACTAGCATGTCGTATTACTTTATTGACTAATGCGGTCGAAAAAAAATTAACTTTGACATCCCAGGAATGCACAGAATGCTTCATAGATCACGACTAGCACAGCAGATTTCAATATTGTAAACATTTACAAACAAACCACAATCATTCGTGCCACTTGATTCACAAACGCAATTCATTTGATTAACCAGCGCAGCTATTCGGGACGCGCGATCGAATACTGCATATTTGCACCAATATGCAGTGACGGTGTGCCGTGTGTTGGTTCGCCCTGCAGTGTGGTCACTGTTGCAATATAGTATATTCACTCGCATACCGAACGCAACAAAACATTAATACGGCGAAATTTATACTAATAACAAGCAATATTGTTTTTTAGGAAAGTACTAACAGCCAGTAAATGTTATGTTGTTACAAGTAACCAAAACCACCTTAAAAGTTTATATAAAACTGGATTATATATGTACGCGTCCAGTACAAAGGTACAAACCGTACGATATTTTTAATTATACTTACGCGTCAATGTAGAAAATGGGGAAAAAAAGTAACATCACGCCTGTAATCCCCGAAGAGGCAAGCAGAGGAACGTAGAATGATCCCACTATGGAATAGGTAGTGAGCCTATTGCCATGCATCGGGCACATATCCAGACTCCGAGCCACTTTTAGAAAATCTAAATTAGAAAGTTTTTAGTAGTGCCCGACCCGGGAATCGAACCCACAGAAAATGGGAAGTTTTTAAAAATCATTGTAGTTTTAACAAAGGTTGAATTAAAGCCATTGGAATTATGTTTTACGATGTTTTATGAATGCATTTTTTCTAAGACTATTGCATAAAATTGAAGAATAAAAGGCTAAGCTCAGGTGTGTTTTCCCCACAAATTTCATTATTCGTTAAGCTCTGCGCACCATTGAACTAAATGTAATTCAAAATGCATTAGCAACGGAGAAATTCTAACTTAGTTTTCAAGACAAGAAACACATTTGTAACCGACATTCAGTACCATACCAGTACAGAACAGAGAAAAACCAGTAATGCTAATTTATTTAAACAAGCTCTATAAAAATGTATATGTAGGTATATATAAATTTAATAGCAATGCAAAGTTATGGTCTAATTACGTATCGCCCTGTGTCAATGGAATTTGAGAAATGATTTAGTTCATAAATATATTTAATGACTAATAATTCCAAGTACCAAAGAATGTAAGTATAGGAATCAAGTACAGTCTTGAGGAGAATTCGTTATGATCTAAATTTCCCTTTTAATTTTATGTCCTTTTGTATAAAACTCTGTTGAAATAAATAACAAGCTCTTCACAATTAAAAAATGAGTTAATATAAAATTTAAACCATGCGAACACATAGCAAAACTACGTCAGTTTAAAGCAGAAGATGCATCGCTGTCATCCAATTCAACTTGGATGATATTATTATTCACGGATGTTCTAGGCATATACCCAGAAGAAGCACAAATGTCAGCTAGTTGACCAAACTACCACGTACACTAAGTAACCAAAGCTGAACACTTTTATTTTGACACAGTGATTGTAAGTGAAAATGACTGGACATAAAATGCCAAATTATGGAAGCAACTTCAATTTTAAGTTAATGTTTTGAGTGAAGAGTAAGGATCAAAAAATTATTCTGGCCGAAAACCGTGGAGTGGAATCAGACAGCTAAGGGCATTTCCGGCTAGGTAGGTACTGCTAATGTTACGAAATGCTTAGTTTAGTAATACAGAAAAAACCAGATAAAGAAACTAGTTTTCGAAACTCAAAAATTAACTTCCTCGATGGTCGTGCTGGTTACAAACGCTACTGCCCATCGGCAGGTCCTGGATACAAATCCCGGGTCGAGCACTATTATATTTTTGTATTCTGGAAATGTGCCCAATGTACGGCAATTGGCTCAACACCTATTTTATAGAGGGACGTAAGTGTAACTGTTGGAACATGGAAGTGTACTACATTCTGCCTACCGCTTACGGGATTACAGATGACATGATGTTACGGAAATAGAAAATTGATATCTAAATCAATTACAGTTTAAATCGAATATGTAGCCCGTTTATCGCAACAACCGGTTATCGATAAAGTGTTTTCGAGTCATAAAATCGGAATTAAATCGATATGCATTTGAATTAACTGCTCGAAACCGTATCGAAGTGGTGTTAGTGGTTTCATTAGGTTAATTACACATTTGTATGGATAATTTATTTTAAATAAATTTTGTTAGGCAATAACATAGAATTCATGTATTTGGCGTATTTTTAAATTGATGTTACGATGAAAAATAAATACAGCATAAACTTAAAAATTCAGAATATATAACCGTGGCCCACATTAAATACTTCAGCCAGGCTCAGTCCTCTGATGGACATTAAAAATATGAATCCTAAATTAAAAATAAAAATTTTAAACTGTTTTCTAAAGCGTTCAAGTTTTACTACGAGTATTTACTACAATTTTACACAAAATATATGCTAGATTCTTTCACTTTAGATAAGGCATTCAAATATTGAATACTTTATACAAAGAAAATTGAGTTGCTTCACGTAACCGTCGTATTGTTGAGCTGTTAGTTAGTTTTAATTACGGAATCAACACCGAAGCAAAACTAATCAGCCTTGGTGTTCCTTCTATATACACGGCGCGCGGCTCGGACATACTAGTAACAATGGCACAATGAAACGTCAAATGACAAATGAAATTCGACGGGCGACCATAAATTGTGACGACGAATAATAAAAGATTATCTATCCCGAAATAAATATAGGGGGATGACAATGGGTTCTTTATTAAGGGAACACTCTATGATCAAAGTTTTGTTTCCCTAACGTGGGGGCTGGGGAGTGAAGGGTAGCGGGGTGCACGCGCAACGCGATTGTTGTGTTGTAACGACTCGTTTCACTATGAAACGGTATGCTAATATACTCGCTTAGAAAAACAGACACATTTAAATAAATAATTTGTAAACGCAAACACTTCAGAAGATTTTAACGAGTTTGTGGTTCATTCACGATTCACATTCATTGACGTTAACATGAAGACTTCTAACAAAGTACAATGAAAAATGCAACAGGGTAACAAAGCAGTGAAACTCAGGAAATATTACGAAAGTTGTTCCTCAAAGCTCGGAAATGTCAAATGTAATTGATTAAATTACATTTCGAAAACAAATTCAACTTTGTCCAAATTAATTTACTCATTTTCATTGCATTGCATTATTACAAGTTGCATTGCATTATTGCAAGTTGTATTATTTTGTGTCGCTTTAATCGCTGTTTGTTTTTCTCCAACGGTGTAGCGATTCCCCGAAAGCTGGTATATTAAGCGCGAAAAAAGTGGGGCGATGACTACAATCTGTTCCTTTTACTCCAGAGTTGAAGCTTTGTGTGATCAAAATTCTAGTGCTTATACTTATGTGTGTTTCCATTTCATACATTAATAGCAACCTTTCAAGTCGATCACAAAGCTACCAGTAGGTATTATTACAAAAACACAACATCTCGCCTGTAGGCAGAAGAAGAGTACACTCCTACGTTTCACAAAAGTAATAAGTAGTGCCCGACCCGGAATTTGAACCCATCGCGATCGGCAGTCGCGCTTGCAACCAACACGACCAACGAGGTAGTTTTTAACAATTTTTATTACTACGTATCATTATTGCATTCCACTGTTAGACATTCCTCGCTAAACATGTTAGGGTTGTCGTAACGCACCTGCTAATTTTTACGTATTTATAACCACGCTCGATTTCTATCAAAACAATATTTTTCCATAAGTCCAACAAAACTCTACACATCCTTCAAGCTTATAGATGGGACTCTACATTGGTGGAGGGCTGTAACAGCTCGCACGCGACTCATAATCGCCCCTCTTATAATCTGCGGAATAAAACGTTTTATCGACCGGCGCTCGGGTACGTTTCACACAAATTGATTTATGTGTGAAATTTGTATGGTGTCACGTTTATAACGGTTACGTTCACTAGCTCAATTCGATTTCATATAAATTATCGGTACTAGTGAAATACGTAGAAATTTCAGTCACATATTATAGATGTTATTCTTTTACTGCCTCGTTGGTTTAGTAGCTGCAAAGGCGATTGTGAAACAAGAGGTCCTGAGTTCGATCCACGCGGTGGTCCCAGTATTAGCGAGTTTTTCATATTCGAAATTTCCAGAAGTAGAACAGAATCTGGACCTGCCCGGTGTATGACAATAAGCTCATCCCTATTTCATGATAGGACGAAAAATGTAGGTAACTGGTGAATCGTAGGAGTGTACTCTTCTGCCTACGCTTACGGAGAAAAACAGGCTTGACGTCATGTAATTTCCGCTTTACTGTCATATATTGAATTTTCCATTTCATTTCACTATGATTTTAGCTACAACAGTCACAGATTAGTGACTAGTGCCGAAAATAGTGGAACGCGTTGAGCGTCAGTCATTGTTAGTACGCATACTAGCGTCGTAGGAAAAGAAACGGGAATTTATTAAAACAAATTATTCCACATTAAAAGTTCTTCGGTGTCCTTATGGCTTTCTAAAAAGTTGCCTATAATTGAATGCTAAACGCCGATCGCCGAAGCCTTATGTGGGAAGGAGATAGTTATCTGTAGGTTCCACACGGGCTTCAAACCAGTCGGTAATGCACTGTCATTTCGCAGAAGCTTTAGGCGCAATACAGAGGAGTGATTGTGGCCGACAACTTCGTCCCAATGGAACGATACTTTTTAAACATTGATTGTAACATAAAACGGATTTATTCGTAATTTGGCTAACAGCTACATTAGAGGTAGGCGTATATACAGCAATAGATGTCTCTGCGGTGAAATTATTGTTTAATTCATATACGTAGCATTTATTATACTAAATAATGTGTACTTTTTCTAGCATCCGTATATAATATGTTCTAGACATAAGTTCGTCATATTGTTGGCATAAAGAGATATCTGTTTACAAAAGAAAACATAATTTTTATTGATTGAGATTAAGCAAACCTAAGCAAAGCAGTCAGTAAAATCCGTGATATGAAATGATAAGAAAGTCGTTAGTCTGCATTGAGCCTAAGAGACAATGTTGCAAATCTTACATAGCTAGTTTTTGCAACAAGGTGAATTTTTGTGGTTGAATTTCTCTGTAATGGTGGTCTAATTAAAATATTTTGAGTTCAACAGCAAGTTCAAGGTATTGGAGCTGTTACACAAGTATGGACGGGCCTTTCCTCTTGAACAAAAATCGTACATGACCATAAATGTATGTGTTGTCATATATACATATCATCACGCCAAACCCCTTACGGCGTACGCACAGAACACTGAGTACCGAATAGCCTCACAGACATGCCTTGAATTTATTTTTCTGCAGTAATATTTAATATACAAAATTGAAAGTTAAATAAGACTTGTGCATGTATTAGAAGTGTATAAGACAGCAATATTTTCTAGAGTTACTTGGTCCTTCGAGCCGGATCCAATTCCACCATTATGCATCTAGTACGCTCGGTTACCGATACCGATCGATTTCAAATGGGATTTGAACCACGATTGAATAGAATAGGTAATTCAGCGTCTCAAAACCGATAGATTTTGTATTGATAACGCGATTACACCCACCTTGAAATTCCTAGATATTTCATATACAAATCGGCGAATGAGATATGAGTACCAATGATAGCATCAGGCTATGCACACTTCACCGTTCTACATTTTATTGGCGTAGAGAACTTACAACAGTTACAATTCATGTATACATATGTGTGGAAAACAATTTTAGAACAAGAAAATTGTAAGATACGTTCTATTTGAGCGGGAATGTAGGTATATATTGCCATTGACTAACGGAAACTCGTCCTGCAATATTCATCAGTTTGCAAGCGAACAGAAACAGAACCGACAAATGAGTACAAGAATAATGTTTGTATCCTTTCCATGACAACCGCAAAAACAGAGTTGAAAGATTGAAGCAAACTTGCAGCATTAATTCCATTTATATAAATGCAGCGCAACTTTTTATTTAATTTCTTTACTTTATTCAAGCAGAAACATGGACGCAGAAACATGGACGCCACCTACTGTTAGGTGACTGAGATTACTTGCGGTGTTTTGCTGCTCTCAAAAACTAAACTTTGCCGTATCGTAAGTTTCCGCACTTTGAAAGATTTTGCTAACGAATCCTGGGCAGGTATATGGATCCGTCATCTTTGAAATATACTATATTCTGTCTTTTAAAAGTTCAAACATCTGGTATTATCATCATCGTGGACCGTTTTTATCGTTCTACTGTTGAATCCGGTCTCCTTACTAAATGTGAAGGAGTCCGCAACGCTAGCCAAATGCTACCTGCATAATTACATTAAGACATGAAAAAAAAAAAAAAAAAGTAACATCACGCCTGTAATCCCCGAAGAGGTAGGCAGAGGAGTGTAGAACACTCCCACGTTTCA
>DWDU01003049.1:0-12023 GCA_018245575.1 Jemadia suekentonmiller
GACTTGCCGAATCATTCTTTATCTACCCCTCGTCCTGGCTATTGAAGTCAGTCCCTACGTAGCATCCCAGTCGGCAACGCGGATGCTACATGCATTATTACACATGTATATTTATTATTACAACTACTCACTTTAGTAGTAGATATATAAAGCGATCCACGGAACATACTTTATTATAAGGACATAATTATTATGATCTTATACCTACCCGTAGCTGCAATCGTGACCGATGATTCATCGCAAGTACCGGGACATATGTTTCGGTCATGCGCTAATCGGTCATGAGCGATCCGGATCACGGAGAATGTACGAACGACACAGGACTAATTTCCTTACACCGGGCCCAACAACACGATCAACACGACACTGCAACCAACGAGGCAATCAATATATTATAATATTGTTAATTTGATGCCTAATGTAGCGGCTTATAGAAAACACGTAATTAATAGTAAGTATAAAAATTTGCCTCGGATTCAGTTTCTTACCTGTCATACTGCTTATGTGAGAACTGCAGCTCAAAAAGTGCTATCACATTATGAATCATACATAATACTACTGAGATTTATTATTCTCATTCTTAGATGTATTATATCTGGCAAAACTGAAAAACTATATGTTCTACACACGTAGGTAAATACATGTTTCTACTTTCAAACGTGTTGATTGGTGAATAATAATCCAACGCATTAAGTCTGTACTTCGGTAAACTCAGTTACAGATAAAATAATAACGAATGAATGAGTGAATAATGAAGAGCAATTTAATAAAGATCAAATTAAAAGTGTAATTAGAAATGCAAAACGTAAGTACGTATAATTCAACATATACGTAGCTTCAGATGTCAAATAAATTTTTTTTTATAAGAAATCCCCAACTTGAACTGAGTAATATTTTTGATTCATTTCATTCGAAGTACTATCAGAATGCCGGCATGGTATTTGTGTTGAGATATATGGTAAATTGGAAATGAAATTAATTTTTTATTTTAATGCTATCTGTTTTCTCAATCGCAAAATAGTTTGTTTGAAATTTTCTTGCCATCAGAGAAGACGACGAATGCTGTAATATTCGTAATAAAAAGCTGAATTCCTTACGGAGCGGGTGTCGAACATACCACGAATTAATGTGATTTTCACTAACAAAAATATTTCAATATCGAATAATACAATATCAACGCTGCAATTGACTGACGTTACGAAGAAATTGTATGCTTTGCTTGTCGTTATACAGTTATCAGTAATACGTAGGCATTCTTAAAATAAGAAAGTGACGTATGGAATCATACCGAACAAGGCCGCACGAACTGAGCTGCAGCCCCTGAGGCGTCGCTTTTAAACTGTCGCCCATAGATGTGGCGTTGATGTCATGTTGACACACTCGCCAGCAAGGTCCCCGATTATACTTACTGTGTCTGTAAAAGGAATACAGGATTAGGGACTACCGCAACACTTGAAGCGTACAAAAAGCAATCATTTTCTCGCAAACATAGAAATAATAAATTTCCGCCATATTTACTATATCTGCAATATGGCGTCAAACTTCCAGTTTAATAACAGTTTAAAATTTAAACTGTTAATCGACATTGGTCACATATTTATATTAAAATCTTTGAGTAAGAAAGTTCATAAAGTTTCAACTTTGTTTATATCCGATGAAGCGGGTTAAAACTATTACGATAAAGTTCTAAATGAATCTTAATAATTTTTCGTGTTCTTGCTAGTACTAATGCATGGTGTTCCAGAGTTTCGAGACCTCGGAAGGCGATACATAAAATACGTGCTTTAATTAAATATCGATAGACCGCATATGTATTATAGTAATTTATTACAGTTCGTGCAGAGTCCTATGGGGATATAGCGAAGAATTAACAAGATTTTATTGAACACTTCATTATTGAATTGACATTGAAATTGAAAAATACCACTGTGGTAGTAATAGAAATGATGGGTAATGTGTTATTATTTTTAAAATCGTAATAATAATATGTTAATAAAGTAATGTTACATAATGTCTTGTTTTTATTAAATCCACCAGTTTTATTATTTCACCCTCACTCAGGGTCGGTTCGAAGAAATCGCCGCAAGGCATTAGGTTCACCCTTTGTAATCCTTAGGTTTTAGGTTATTATGTAAATGAATAAAAATAAAGTTTATATTTCGAACGTCCCAAATAAGTACTTCGAAAACTTTAATCTTATTACTCGTTCACTTAACCCATTAAACTTTATGTAATTATGTATTGGTGTTGCGAGTTAACTGTGTTCTAAATAAGTTTGCCTTAGAAATTAAATTCAGTAGAAATCGGTATTCAACTGGAGCTGACCGGGAGTTTCGGTGTTATTTATTTTATTTGTACAGATTATGAAATTATATGTCAAGTATTTATCATTATCATCGTAGTCGTCATTCTCTTTATCGTTCCACAGGACAGGGATTGTCTTTCAGAACGAAAACGATTACGGTCATAATCTGCCACGTTGGCCAATTTCAGGTCGACATACTTCACATGCCTTAGAAAAATTTATTTGGAAGTCTTAGGTGGTTTTTATAATTTAGATTTACTATAGTGGCTCGGAGTTTGGAAATGTGCCCGGTATTTGACAATAATATGTCACCACTTATTCCATAGTGGGACGTAAACGTAAGTTAAACGTGGGAATGTTCTACATTCATCTACCTACCTCTTCGTAGATTATAGGCATTAGGTATGTTAAGTTCTTAGATGTAACGTTTTTTCACGATATTTGTCTTCATCGTTTTAGCAAGTGGTATTTAATATTAAAACGCTTACATACACTAAAACTTCATCTATATATACTTTCCACTTTAGGTGTGACTTGACCGATCGGTTCGCTTCTTAACGAGCTCCGGCTGATACGTATCTCTGAAGGGTAAGGTAGTGTGCCATGATTGCGCATGAACGAGAACGTACGAATAAACTGTTCAATATTGGAGTATTGCAGAGTATTGGGTAATTTAAATTGGTTATTAATTCACGAGACGCAACACATTATGTAAAAAAACGTAACATTACGCCTGTTATGCCCTAAGAGGTGGCAAAACGAAACATATTATATAAATATGTGAAAACGATTCAATGTTATCGCATCATAAAAATAAACTAATTATTTATTGGCAGACGAAGCTATTTAGGTTGTTATATTGTTCATTTGTATTCGGTTTGTATACTGTGTTATATAATCGTAACAAATTGTAAATCAAGACATAAAAGTAAGATTGTAACAATATGTTCTGGTGTAACAATACATTCTATTCTGCTCTAATGTATGGGGTATGCCCCACTCTACCGTGTTCCAACTTGCTCTACTCTACTTTACGTCGGCAAACAACTTGTGGATAAACAGTGTTAACGTACTCTACACTTCTGTACTGCTTTACCCTGGTCTACTCTGTGTCTAGATTGCCTTTTGTAGTATAGCGGCTCGTGTGTATCACCAGTTGCAGTCTCCCCTACTTGCGGCAATGTATCGTACGTTAAGTGCGAGTTTGAAGCTGTAAACTCAATTGAAGCCTCATAGGACGTCGAAACCAAACGCATAGCCAGCTTTCCGCTGAAACAGAAATGAGTTGTGAGGTATATATTTAAAAACTAAATCGTAAATATTAAGACAAGTTTTTTAAAATAGTGATACACAAATCGAACATCTAGGAAGAGAATATAGTAAGCCATGATTCAGTATACATAACATATACCTAACTAAATCCGTCATTAATTTAACCAGCATCTTAGCGACCAAACTCGAATATTGTCGGTCATAACTCAGCTGCTTTGCAAAATTATATTAACGAGCAAGTGTTCTTAGGAAGTCGTCAGCCTGCAGCCAAATGTGGACAGCCCTTAGGTAATAATATGCCAGTACCTATATTTAAAGTGGTTTTATTTAGTAATAATTATTCAAATTGTATTTAAAATATGTATTTTCTGCAGATATCTATATTTATTTAATTTTGCTAAATTTATAACTTGTTGTAGTTAAGATATGTAATTAATTGTAATCGCATCAAATTCATTCTACTTTGGAATATCTGACTGGCCCGTTGGTGCAGTGGTTAGTGAACCTGACTGTTGCGCCGGGGGTCGTCGGTTCGATTCCCACTCAGAATAAATATTTGTGTGATCAGCGCATGTATTTGTTCTGTGTCTGGGTGTAATAAAAATATCTATTTAAGTATATATTTATATGTATATAAGTAGTTTATCAGCCACCTGGTTACCATAACACAAGCTCTCTTGACGCTTAATTTCGGATCAGACGGCTGTGTGTAGAGATGTCCCAAGATATTTATTTATTATTATTATAATATCGATAAATTCCAATACGGTTGTATATGGTATTTGCAATGCATAATTAACTTTGAATTCACGCTTAACAAGAAGTTTATTACATCCGGGAATAATCATAATTTTTGCAATTAATCTTTTGCTTGCATAAATTCGAATTTTGTAAATGGTGCCCATTTTTTGAATTTTATCCTAATTGCCACTGAATCATTATGTTGGTTAGGTTTAGTGGCATTATTAAGTATAAGGGCTTGCTCGATTTGTGTAG
This sequence comes from Jemadia suekentonmiller, assembly GCA_018245575.1. Lineage (NCBI taxonomy): Eukaryota > Metazoa > Arthropoda > Insecta > Lepidoptera > Hesperiidae > Jemadia > Jemadia suekentonmiller. The sequence goes on from DWDU01003049.1 coordinate 4,574, forward strand.
CTGCTGTTCTCCCGTGGACCGCTAGTGGAACTTCTGATCTCGTCAAACATCGCGCGCTACGCAGAATTCCGTTGCGTGACGCGTGTCCTCACTTGGCTTGGCGACAAGCTCACGCCCGTGCCATGCTCGCGCGCAGACGTGTTCGCAACGGAGGCTGTAAGCATCGTCGAGAAACGAATGCTCATGAAAATGCTCACCTCCATCGTGGGTTACAATGAGGAGGAGATGGAGAATGAGTTCAGAGGTTAGTAAAGATGAACTCAATAATAGACTCACTTAAAACTGACAAAAATGGAATCCATCTGCATAGAATTATAAAAATTGAGTGTCGTTTTTAAGTTAGCGAATCAGTAATTACATATTTCATTCTGGGCACAATTTATATTTTAGTGTTCAAGTCACACTGATCTACAAAGTAATTTGGCACATCCAACAATGCAATAATGATCTTAATGAGGACTAGTAGTTCACATCCTCTTTTGTTACGTCTGACGTCGTCAGAGGTGGAAACAACAGAACATTTAGTAAATTAGTCAGAATTCAAAAAATTAAATTATAATTTGAAGAGTAGTTTATATCCATCTCTGGAATAATAGGTAAAAATATGATGTCCCTTTGTAGATCCTCTTAAAATTTCGGAAATACTGTGAGAGAAATCTTAAAAAAAAAATTTTTTTTTGCCATTTCGTTCTGTAATAAATTTGTAAGTTGATTTTTGTGTTTTTCTCTATCATCCTTCTAGATTGGAACGAGAAATCTTTTAAGGATTATTTGACCCACAAGGGGCTATCGGCGAACCTGATCCACTACGTACTATATGCGATCGCGGGCGGCAACGATGCCATGCCTTGCCTGGAAGGGGTGCGCGAGTGCAAGAAGTTCCTCATGAGCCTCGGCCGCTACGGCAACACGCCTTTCCTCTGGCCTATGTACGGCAGCGGCGAATTGCCACAGTGCTTTTGCAGGTTAGTTTTAATATCATTATGATTTCGGCTTTTAATTTGTAACTGAAATGACCAATGAGTCATATAAAGTTGATATTGAAATCTGATTGCTGCAGTTTAGAATTCAATTATATATTATTACCTGTTGGAACAACTCGGAAGCCTATACACAAATCTTTTGCATATACCAAAAATTTAAGAAATTACATAACAGACGCTGACTCACATATATTATGAGAACTATTTTACATAATATGTTATAGACTGAACTCACTAGTACTATTGTTACACTTTCATGTGTCATTAAAGAAAAAGAATAATTTATGACAAAATTGTAGATTCGGAAAACCGCATGCGAGTGATTTTCAAAATCGTTTACGTAAAACTGTAATGCAATATAATTTACCATGAAAGTGTCGGCAACTGATGCGAAGTACACTGACCCAGATGTGCATCGCTCACCGGCTCGCACAAAAATCAGACAACTTTCTAACGTTGCATGCAATGCGAGTCACATTTAATTTTTATTACAAAAATAGTATTACTCAAGTGCGATGCATGTTTATAAATTATGTATTAATGTTTGCATTGCCATTCTAATTCCAAAAAAATTTTTTGACCACTAATTATTTCGATTGTTTCGCACTCATAACGTAACTCACTTTTTCGTAATAGGAAGGTGCTCTTACAAGATATCTTCATATTATATTCAGTTAAATACTTTACCACCAGATCTTATGTGCTAGGATGATATTTTAATAGTAAGATTACTAAGGTCTGGTACGTTACCGTTTACTCAATACATTACTATATTGAAGGAGTTAAGAGTTTTGATAGTACAGTTAAAATCCGTAGACGTAACGTCACGCCTGTAATCTCCAAAGCTGTCGCAGAGCAGTGTACTGTGTTGTACGCGTCCCCGTTGCGGTACGTTATGCTTCCGTCTCACTATGAAATAGGCGGTGATCTTCTTGCCATATTTAAAATAATATCATTAAATAAAAAAACAGATTTCACAGCAATAAATAGAAAGTGTCTCACTCGTGTATTACGTAATCTTGCAGCTAACGGCGACTGTAACGACATTGAGAATGATCACCGGCAGGAATTGAAACGGTTTTTTCGTTCTGTGCACGGTCAGACTTAGCGTAGCGAATCGAAAGATAGCTAGCTGTGTTGTGTTAACTATTTATGTAGATACAATACTAGATGGTTTCGTATTTTAACCCAACATAAACAGAATATTATTAAAATTATCATGCATTCCATTACTGTTCCACGGTTCAACACCGGTCACTTTTAACAATGGGATAGCAATAGCTTAATAGGTTATAGACCACTGGTGTTCTCTGCACTGCTCAACAGCCTTGTGCTATATTTCAAGCTTTAAAGAACATTATATAAGATTATAGGAAAGTTTTAAGGTGTTTATAGATTTTCTAATGATATTTTCTTACACCGTTACAGCAAATGATCCTTGATACTGAAATGAACATAACTTCGTAGAGGTATAATTAGATGTGCGTGCATTGATTTGAATTCTACGATTTCAGAGTTAGAACTTGGAATTTAAAACATTGCTCCGTCAGAGCTCTCTCTTAAAAATACAATAAATGAATAGGTATCATACATAAGTAGATATTAAGCGGTCGCCGCAGCTCATGGATCAGTCGTAGTATTTATTGTAAAATAAGTTCGATGATTCATTTGACATCAATAATACAAGCGTGTTGCTAATGGACTAAGTTGAATCTTCTCATTGTGTGCTAACCACGCAAGTCCTACATAAAAATAATATTGGAGCTACTCTCGTTTATCGGAAATGTATCTATACATTTACAAATTAATGTTGTTTGTTTAAATATTATGGCAGTTTTACATATTAATACTCGAGGCATTCCTATATAATATCTTAAGGAAAATGTCGAATGTGTGTGTGTGGTGGGTTAAAACCAGATTTTAATACTTGTTAATATTGACCTATTTTCCTTCGATTTTCACCAAAATAATTTTAAAAAACGCCAACATTTCTATTACATTCTTATTATCTTCATTTCTAGGCTATGTGCGGTATTTGGTGGCGTGTACTGTCTGAATCGCCCCATTGATACCGTTGCAATCAAGACTGTCGACGAGGACAAGACCGTGGTGGTCATCGGCAGCAAATCGAAGACCTTGAACTGCGACCACCTGGTCATCGGCATCAACGAGTGCCCCAAAGACTTGATCTCGTCCGAGCCGGCCGAGGGCGCCGACGTATCGAAGGCCGTGTTCATCACTAACGGCACCATAATGAAAAGCGAAAAGGAACCTCTGTCGCTGCTGCGGTTCCCCCCACTGTTGGAGGGCGATAACGCTGTCACCGTGTTAGAAGTTGGACCGTCTACGGGCTCCTGTCCTAAAGGGTTGTGTATGTATTTTTTACTCGATTCTGTTACATTTGTTTAGAATATTTTTTAAAATAACTAATTATATATCGGACTAGGCAAGTAATGAAACATCACCGATACAAGTCATTAGCCTAGCTGTTTGATCAAACGGCTTCAGCCATTTTCATATTTTTCAGGCCGCTAGTTGAATGGCGTTGTTTAGTAAAGAGGCTAGGCAGCGACTGCGACTGGCCTGCTGCATAGATACGAGTTTTATGTACTGTTTGGTCATTTAATTCTATAATGTATTATGAAAATTGTGACACGTACTTATATATTATTTCAGTTGTAGTGTACTTCATTACGAAAAAGGTGAATGACGCCGAGAGCGACCTGAAGCCTTACGCTGAGAAGATCTTCGACATGACCGGCGGTGACCAGACCGTGGACTCCGAAAAACCTAAGGCATTGTTAAAATAATGTGTTCACTCTTCAATAATCACATTAATTTGATCGGTGAACGATACAATTTAAGATAAGGCATTTTGCTCCCGCATTAGAATTCGTAACCGTAATATTGTTAATATGATCTTGCAATAAAGTAATGGAAAATCATATTGCAGTATGTAGAGGAAAAACACGTTGGCTGGTGCATTTAAATAGGCGACAGATCCTTCCGTCTGGTTCCTGCGTATGACAGCTATCGGGTATCGGCCTACGATACCCTGATAATATTTTGTTTCAACGTGTTCATGAGGTCGCACCTCATTCTTCCCGCAACTTGGCTGCTGAAGTTTGCGAGGTTCCATGATATACCTCTCGCAAGCGTTTTACGAGTTGTCACCTGGGAAGTGATCGGAACAAAAGGTCGTAGGCGCCGTGCAGCACGCGTGACTTAGGGCTCGTCGCGTTTGCCAAAACGTGCGGAAGGGCTTTCAGAGCAACGTGACTGATTGCAGGCGTCTGAGCCTAATTTGCTTTCTTACATTAATTAGATTTTTGCTCTATGGTAAGAATAATATTTTAATCAAGTATGTATCCATTTACATCTGATCAGTAAGAAGTATCATCTCCACTACGCGTGAAAACCACGATGTTGTTCTAAACGATTCGGTTAACATTTATGAATGTAGTGTTCGTCGTAAAGTTTATCTCGCTCGTCGCGGTGCCGATGCGGGAGCGGTGCGGGCGGTGAGTGCGCGGTGGTGTTGCGGGAGCGGTGCGGGAGCGGTGCGGGAGCGGTGCGGGCGGTGAGTGCGCGGTGGTGTTGCAGGCGCTGTGGTCGCTGTTCTACAACGTGCGCGACTGGGGCGCGGCGGCGCGCGGCGGCGCGCGCGTGCACGTGTGCGCGGGGCCCGACGCCGGCCTCGACTTCGACCGCGCCGTCGAGCAGGTCGCGCTCGCCGCACTCCGTTCATTGCTTACTCATTACGAACACTTTGATCACTTATGTAAAGCTCTCCTTCGCAACTGACACGGTATTGGCGGCTGCTGTTATTGCACGAGTCCGTAGACGACGGTCACCACTTACCGTCACATTTTAATGTCTCGTCCTTTTAAGAAATCTATCATGGCTTGATTCGACACGAATATAAAGTCTTGCCCATAAACTCGATGCTCGGTTACGCTGGTGTTACCGATATCTGATGTTTATGCGAGATTTAGTATTTCTTGACAGTATATTTAAAAAGAGTATATTGTCGTACAATAATTGTGTGTGTATACCTACTAGTTTAAAAACATCCACAATCTCACTTTCCTTAAAAAGTTTATTCTTGAGCTGTTAAGTTATCATAATACTAATAAAAATGACCAATTGTAGTGGTAACCCATCATTTGTTAGGTAAGGTACGTAATTATGGAAAAGCACTGAGATTTTTTTTCACTAAGATCGTGCTTAGAGCTTTTCCGGGAATTAAAAACCGGACCATACTCTTAAAGTTTTTTTCAACTGCGGCAACAAATCTGAAGGTCTTTAGAGTGAGCGAGTGATTTTATCTTTAAATATTACTATTATACACATTTTGCTGTTAATAAGTATTACTTCCTACGTCCCAGCTGTGTGTTAGAGATAAAAATGTCAAAACATTGTAATGGTAATGAACGATGTCACGTTATACAATAATAACGTTATTTTTATGAATATAATCGGACATGAATATTAACATGAACAGTTAATATGTCTACAACGAATTTATCTCTTATTAAGTGTCAAAAGTACATGTTACAACTTTGTAAATTCCAGTACTAGTCATCTGTTAATGACTTTCGCGATACGTAACAACATCATTTAAAATGTCTTGTAGGAGGCGCTAACAATTAGAACTAAACAAGTAAAAGTTAATAACTGGATTAAGTAAATATACTGTGTCGTGTGTCGTTATGTCGGTTTCATGGGCGACTGCCGATCGAGGGATCCTGGGTTCAAATACCAGATTTTTCTAAGTTAAAATTTCTAGTAGTGGCTCGGAGTCGGCAAATGTGCCCGGTTTATAGCTATACGTACACTGGGACGTAAACATAACTGGTGTAACGTGGGCATGTACTACATTTCTCTGCCTACCTCTTCGAGAATTACAGGTGCGATGTCACGTTTATGTTACATTGTTTTATAATTAAACAGATCAGATATTTTTTTTTCAAAATGAAATATTTTTCAGTTCTTATACTTTCTTATTCTAATATTATCATTGTATTACTTTTCGGTGTTTAATCATAATATTGGGCGAGAATTCGCCCACGTCAGCTTGTGTACACCTATTTGTCGATACATTTTGTACAGAATTTCAGTAAATGAAACTCACACAATTAATTTGTTTGGTAAAGAAATAAAATCCTTTTTGTTGTTGTTCCATAACAACAGTTTTGCTACATAAGTTTATTTACATATAAAGAACAAGGGATATGCAGACATTTTTAAAATAAAAATGTATGTAAGAGTAATATATAATTCAGCTTGTCGTTTCAATATTTTTACATAAGAATAATATTTATTAGCTATCTAATATTAAAAAGTACGTTCCTTCGGATATCACATTTTTTCATTTTAAGTATCTCTTTGTGACCTTCACTTTGCTCTAACAGGCTGAAGAAATCTTTAAGAATATCTGTCCCGGCGAAGAGTTTCTTCCCCGTGCTCCAGATCCCGAAGACATCGTGTTCGAAGACGACGTGACGCACGGGCCCGAGTTCCAGCGCGACGACGGCGACGGCGACGCGAAGGAGTAGCCGCGTCTCCACATGACTATTGTTTTGATTACTCCAGCAAGTCCTATTATGTTCCGGTGTCGCTGTGGACCTAAATTTATGCATTAACTTCACATAGTTGTAATTCTCTACATATGTAGTCAGATAGTTGACATTTTTCATGTTGCACATATCGCATGTGACCAATTTTACGGGCATATTTGTAGGGCTATCTTAACTTTTTAACGTTTAAACAGTATTATTCACAAACTTTAACTGCTTAGATCAATATAGCTAAGTTTCTAGGTCCACTGAAGCCACGGTTCGGTGTCAATTTGCATTTTTTGAACACTGTGAACAATTTAGAATTATGCTGAATTACTAAGGTATAATCTCAGTAAGTTATTTTATATAAGCTTTTGTCGCTTGACTTAGTGCATTCCGACTGGTGCGTTATGAGACAAAGTGATTTTGGAGGGTGATCAATGGTTGTGTGGTAATGAATTGTAGGATAGGAATGTTAATAAATTGTGATTTGCTAAGATTTAATTGCTAAGAACTCTTGTCAGTTACGTATCAGTGACAATTTGTACTGTACGCTGTTATAGTAAAATTACTAAAACGGGACAAGTGATCGAAATAACGAACTAAGTGATGAACGCGAGCAGTAGCGCTAGGTTTTCTTGACGATGATCAGCAAGATTGACTCATAGCACAAGTGATTCCATTTAATATCTTAATACAGTTTTGTAAATTTTTCAAATTTTGCGATTTGTATTAGTATTCAACATTACTATGCAACAATATACGTTACAATGTAGCTTTTGGATGGACATACTCTTTACATGATGTTCCACTATGTGATATCAACGTATAAACCATAGACTGCCTCGTTGGTCGTGTTGGTTGCAAGTGCGACTGCTGATCGGGAGGTCCTGGGTTCGATTCCCG
>DWDU01003050.1:0-12023 GCA_018245575.1 Jemadia suekentonmiller
GTCCTCCTGTACGCATCCCATACGTAACGCAACGGAATTACATTGAGAGTTCAATTTCTATATTCTACTATCCTCAATGTAGTGTTCAAATTTTAGAAATGTAAAATATTTTGTATTAAAAATTGTATGTCGTTTATTAGCATCAAATAATTATATCCATATGAACATCAAGTCAAACAGCGTGTATTATAAATTCTATTAGTTTATATTTTTTATGCAATCAACCGATTTTAAGGATGAAATTATGAGCCTCAACTGGCGTAATCAGACGTCGGCGGGTTTGAATGAGATGTTTTGAGCAGGTGACGCTTCAGAAAGAGTTTAATATTATATAATTCTTCTCCTTTCTAGTCGATGCACTCTTGACAGTGTGGTTGAGGTCATTAATCAATATCAAGATGAGTAGCCATTATCATCATTTATCGTCATTCGTAGCGAAATGTCGTCTTCCTGAAGTATCCCCCGCTCCCACGTACGGGTAGATATACGAGTATCATAACATTATTACTAATACCTAATAATCATTACTAATATTAATTTCCGGGGCCCCTCATAATAAGCTGTATTAACGTCAAATAATACAATAAAAATTTCACAGTATCAATTAGCATCTAGATATCCAACTTCCTATCACCCACCTCCCTAGAGGTGCAATAAACACCACCCTTAACTGCCCTAAGCGGTGCAATCTTAATTAAGAGTTGTTATTCGGTTTTGCTGCGATACTTCGATATTTTCTCAATCGGAAACTCTTCATGCGTCTCGCTGTTCCCTTGGTCGAACTACAGAAACATTTCCCGAGTAACTTAGAACATCTTATATACTACTTGGAATTTATTGTACTGTCATATACTTTTAGGTTCACTAGCATAATTTTCATACTTTAATATCAGATCGTTGTTTATTTTGTAACGTTACCTTGGTCTCGGAGAATACCTACATATTGCGCCCCGGAAGTGCATCGATTGTTGCATATTTTGCCATTATATGCATTTTAGATGCCTTAGATCTGTTTGGATTTATGTAATTAAAAAGAACATACGTGTGGTGATTCGTAAGATTTGATGTCTGTCAAAAAAAAATATTTGTACTTGTATATTTATCAGACAGTGGGTACTAATATGTAATTGATTAGTACGTACTGCCTGATAATTTTTTTTTTATTACTGAAAAAATGAAGGCGTTATCACATTGTTACAATGTTTACCTTTAATTACTTGGTTTAGAGCACAATTGGTACAATTATATTTATATTTGTGGAAATCATCATCATATCATCAGGCAAATTACACTGCTATATGTTGTCAGTAAACAGCTAATCACAACATGTAAATTAATACTGTAGCATACGAGAATATCAAGTTTACAATTATTACATTGAGGTACCTGAAGTGTTCTAAAGCATTTAGTAAAAATCGATAGAATGAAAAGTAAGTTAAGTAGCGTAATAAGCAAGTTGAAGATCCGCTCCGAACCGCCCGCAGCGGCGTAGTCTCGATTAACTTGGGGTTTGTTGTTGCACCGTCTTGTCTGCAGTCTCTGAACTTGGCGATTGTTCACGGAACTGCAATACGAGACTCTTATTACGCTTCGCCTCCCTCTTGTTTGAACTACGAAGAAAATGAACGAAACTTCTTACACCAAGTATGCTGAAGTTTTCAAGTGCAGTTGAATAAATTCAAACCATTTTTAAAATCCGCAAATTGGTTCCGCGTTTCTTGAAGTTTATTCATTGGAGAGTGCCGATGTTTTTTTATTGTAGGTACAATGTTAATTTATTACAGTTAAAAAAATATTATTATTTTACAGTTGATATTAAGCTTCAACATCCTCCCTTATATTGATATTCTGTTTTAATCGTACATAGAAGTAAGTTTATGTATAAAATCGTTTTATTTACGGTAAGGGTGTCATTTTATTGCGCGGAAAATCTGCCCGATTAATGGGTAGGTAGACGTAGGCATATTATCCTGTAAATCAATATTTTATTTTTAAAAAATCTGAATGTATTGATGGCGTTATGTTAAAAAATCAGGAAATCAACACATTATTTTAAGCAATGCTTATGAAACGGATGCACTGAATCCATAGAAACTGACATTATCATTGCGATATGACCGCCCACATCGCCACGTCGTACGAGCCTCGTGCGACTCGGTTACCTCACGACTTCGCAAGTGAATGAACTGCCAAGTGTTCTGTTCATTCATGAATGAAATAAACAACGATTTGGGTTCAAGCTTGTTAAGATATTTCGTATTATTCTTTATGATCTTAAATGACTTGGACGTAAAATTGACGAGGTATAACGCTGCTCATCTGACAAAACGAGCATAATTTTTTGATACGATTATGTAATCTTCCAGCAAAGGGTTTTGTGTATCATTATTGTAACCTTACTTATCGTATAAAATGTTCAGTTTCATATTATTATCATAGCGTAACACGGTACGATTCTAGTTTATCGTCGGCAGTAACGACGCTTACTCGTATGTGAATTAGTTGGTACACGAGTAGGTACTACTCAACAACATTTATTTTTACGTTTTTGTGATACTTATAAATTTCTTTTAAAAAATTACGTAACGTAACCAGTCGTAGCGCGTTAGTGCACTTAAGTGCACGTTGAACTGCTAATACGACATACAGATGTTATGGAGACATCTGGAATCATAACGAAAAAGTATTATGCATGTATCTGATGTTTATGTATAGTATTTTTGGCTATTACCTAAGATCGTAGCGTTGTTTTTACATACGCAATTAAAAGTTTATTTAGTGAATAAACATAGTTATCTAGGTTTACTACTCCATCAGTTGGACACTCTCCACCATGTTTGTCTTTCCATAAAAGTTGAAAAGCTGAACAATACTCAAATTTTCTCTATAGAAGGAAGTGAAGCATCGCTTTTATATGGTATATTAGTGGGCACATAAGGGCGCGCGCTCTAAGGTTAATATTGCTCGAAACTTTCACGGGACGTGATTGCGAATCTGAAAAGTTCACGTTTGTGCACGTCCTTGCCGCATGTGCCAGGTTGAAAACAAGCACATAACAACGGGAAACCGACTTTAACACCAACTTTTAAAGTAGTTTATCGCGTGAACGACATTTAGATAAGCATAAACAATTGGTTTTACAGGCTTGTCTTTAACTTTGAGCGGAATATCTATTGAGAGTTCATAGTTCTGAACTGTCGTCTTTTACTGTAAAACTCAATACGTGAACGGCAGTTTTCTGATACCGCGGCTCCATCTTCGAGAATTCTCGATATCACTCAACATTGTTATATTAAGCGATGTAAATTTTGCACTAAACTTAGTTGTTTTTTGTGCTAATAATTCGATGTATAACACCATATAGATGTAGTAGAGTACAATATTTATATCTGTAGCATGTTGTCATCCGCGGTCACTAATCTGAAGTTCGATCGTCCCATGTCTCTAAAATTTGACAGATCGTTCGCTATATACGGGTGACCGCGCAAATGAGCAATATAACCTAAAAACAAACATATAACAAACTTCCATTCACACATTTTAATATCACAATCCGCGTTCACCGCTTCATAAAAGTATGAAAAAAAACATAGCCCGATGATTTGAACTCTTGCAAATTGGCTCTAAGCTGGGGGGCGGCGGCGTTCAACAAGAACGCAGGATGCAGTGCCGCTCTCTTTGTTAAGGCCAAGTATTTGTTCGCTTTTTTTTATAATCAACATTAAAATTAACACAAAACTGTTCAATCCGAAATAATATTTGTTAGATACAGTTTCACATATCTTAGATCTTTTTATTTTGCTTATAGTTGTAACTGGTTCTATGGAAGTACGAATTGTGTATGAGAGCAGATACTAACAAGACTCGCACAGTTTTGAAACATAGAAATTGTAGATGTTGTTAGTCAGTAATGAGTTAATTAATCTAAAGATTGGAATCTTGATTTACAATTAATCAATAATACTAATTGTTATAGATGCTTTAGTATATTTTAGTTATAATCTTATAATTTTGTCCTTATATTAACAATTGTGTTATATAAGCATGTCTAGGATATAGGTACCCCAAATAAGTCATAGAGTAACTTGTTAAAAAACCAAAACATATTCTCTGACAATCAATAGCAGAGGGTAGAAAAGTAATTTATACAGAGTTCTCTAATTTACGTATCGTACGCTAGCCGTAACGTGTTCCTATTGTTTAATGCACTCGGGCCCAAACACTTGAACACTCGACTGTGTCCAATTAGTGGACTCTGAGCCTTAACCAAGGAGCTGCAGGGCCGACGAGAGCTTGCGAACAAAACTATTTGGTATTGCAGAATAACGGCATGAACAAACAACTGCGCAGAGGGAACAGCCCTCCGTGGCTCACAACGTTAATGCCTACTTCACCAGGACACAAGCGAGACAGATGTTAACAGTAACAATAATTACTTTTAGGTATTGTAATTTATAATTTTTCCTATGACTTCTTTTTACTATGTAATTATGTTATTAATGTTTATTAATGTCTTAAATTTAATTTATTTATTTTTACTATGTAATTAATGTTACTATGTAATTAATACGTTTATTAATATTTTATTAATACAGGCCCAATTGTATACAATAATTGCTCTAATATTGTAATAGTATAACGTAATAGTGTAGTAACGTCGTATTACTATTGTAAAGAAATATTTTATAAATGTTCCACTTATATTTTTATCGATTTACAATTTTCTATGCTTTCTATAATTTTTCATTATAGTTCATGCATTAGTTTTATTGTGAAATAAAAAGTCTGCGCAAAATTTATAGCAATTTAGACTTCCGGATAACATTACTAGCCGCATTCAGTGCTCATTACACCTATTACAAACTTCATGCATTCTCGCCTCCATCTATTATTGCTTTTTGTATTGCTGTGTTTGATGCTTCAATTTGAAATCTTCCTGAAACATTTATCAGCACGCTACAGAATTTAATGTTGGTAATGTGTCATATTACTAAATTTCATAGCTTTACATCCTCAGAACGCTGTCGGTATATATTACGGCGCTTGTTTTAGCATCTGCATAAATATAGTCGAAAGTTGAATTTTTTAACGTACGTATGCGTATTGTTCGTTTTTTTTATATTTAAAAGAAGATTTTTAAAAATGTATATTTATATTATTTATAAAGAATTTTAAAAATTAAAACGCTGCTATTCTCACGGCTTTTGTCGGAATCAATGTATCAACGTCCCCGATATTTTTCTTATGGACGCTACATTATGAGGTCGCCCTTACTGACTTTCTATAGGTATGACCAATATGACGATTAATCTCGTGACATTAGTGTCGATATGCGACAGCTGCCCATTCACTTGATCTAGCTGGTAGGCCTGCAAGTAATATCATGTTAATAAGGCATTACAATCTGACAACCTGGATCTAATCTTAAATGGGATGTGAGTTATATTAGAAACTGTTTGTGTAAATCTTGCTCTCTGTACTGATGTTCTACTCTACTGGAATTGTTTCGGCTCGAGGCACCCTGCCGCACCCCCGCCTCACGTACACAAGCAAACACCAACCGAATAGCATACCACTCTTTAACTATACGGCTAGACATTCTAGATGGGAGAGGGAAACCTGTATGGGCGTAATACTTTGAGTAGATACACACTATGAAACATTGAAAGATATTGTGCTGTTTGAGTTTCTGTTTGAGGTTTTGTTGAGTTTTTGCCTTGTTGGTTGCGTTGGTCGCAAGCGCGACTGTCGAGCAGTCCTGGGTTCAAATCCTGGATCGGGCACTACTGGTTTTTTCGGATTTACATTTTGTAGTATTGGCTCGGAGCCTGGATATTTATGTGTATGGTAATAGACTCACCACCTATTCAATATTGGGATGTAAACGTAACTAGTGAAGCACTGGACAACACTCTTTTGCCCCCCTCTTCGATGATTACATGCGTGATGTTACATTGAGTTTTTTTGTGATTATATATTTTGTTTGTTACCTTATTCATTTATATTATCCACTTCGGGCCTCGTGCCCCATCTGGGGGTCAGTCCATTACAAACTGTCATTCTGTTCTTCGATGCGTGATAAGTGGTGCTTATAAAGCCTAATATGAACTCATATAAGCTTTATAAGCCGTAGGAGTCGTAAAAGCTGTATCTGATTATTGGCTTAAAAAAATTCCTCCTACCTTCTTGGTCACTTCACGTGTATTAAGATCTGTCTCCCTACGTACCATATTCTTCCACTAGCTAACTGGCAGAAGAGCTAAGTGCCCTGGCCGCGTACGGGCAGCAGCATAGGGGGTGCGAGAATCTGCGCTCTGCGGTCCCCAACCCGCATGCCCTGCGTGGGGATCATGGGCATAACGCCTTAGGGGAGGCCTATGTCCAGCAGTGGACTACAACAGGCTCATAATGATGATGAAGTAGAGAAGCGTTTTATAAGTCAGAAGCATTTTAATAAAGTTACTTTCCCGTCTATTATTCTGCATAATAATATACATATTTCATTCAATAAATATTGGTAAAAACTATTACGTAGTAATGAAATTTAGTTACTATAATTACGTACCAAGTAGGTACGTACGTCGGTGTGTGTTCCGGATCAGGCGCGGCTTCAGCAGCGGTGGTTACGATTCCACGTACCAAAACTGCTAGACCTTGCAACAAGGCAGTGACATGTTATTCAATTACTATTAATACCGCCTCACAATATTTTTTTCATTTTAATTAAAAAGTATATAATTACTTTATTGTTACGTTACAAATAAATTTTTTAAACGTACTTTGCTACCTCCTAATACTGAATTAGAACCAAGGCAACGTTAAACCAAGAATCCCAAATCTGCCTATTACACCGTGCAAAATTATATGTTACTCCTGAAAATAATATAAACTAATAGCAGCACCAGTGCATTAAGCAACATATGTACTGCATAATAAATAATAATAAATATCTTGGGACATCTCGCAACACGGCCATCTGACCCCAAAGTAAGCATCAAAAGACCTTGTGTTTTGGTACCTAATCAGATGGCTACCATTATCTATATGTACAAATATAAATATATATCTATAATATATCCAGATATATTTTTTTACACTCGGATACAAAACAAATACATATTTATTCTGCATGGGAATGGAACCCACGACCCCTGACTGTGCATTTTGTTTTACTAAACACCGGGCTAACGGGCTAATCAGAGCTATATGTCATCTATGTAAATATGTGAGATATAGTATAGTTAGAAATAGTAAAAATGTAGGAATAACTGTGAAGCAATTTCTATCCGCACAAAAGAAAAACCGTTGTCATTAAAATTAGCGATCACAGACGAACACTTCAGATACCCTAAAAGATCATAATAGCCTATAATTATTCATGAGGAAAGACAGATTTCATTCATATCTACGCAGCTTTAATCTATCTACATGGTCCTGTTGGTTCGTTAGGGCGCGATCAGATCACAATTTTGTTGTAAAGATTATGTCCTAAAGAAACCTCCATCCGGTCTTTGGATGTGACTGTTACACACGACGTAAAACGACGTAAGATTTAACTCTATTTGTCCGAGGTCTAGTCTTTTAAAAGATCCTTCGAAATTTAGAAAAGCTAGACGAGAAGGGTTGAAAACACAGATCTACGATGTCTGTTCAACGATGGATAACAATTTTACTTAACATTGTATAACTCATGACGTTTAAAAATTAAGCGAGGTCCTATTTTATTGAAATAAATTACGCAGGCGGTTAATTTAAATGATATAAATATGGTAGTTTCACACGAAGTAACCGAATGTTAATATATACAAACATAACACTTGGTTATTATTCTAAGACAATATTTCATACAAATTGTGGCTGGATAATCCACTAGAATAAATATTTCCTTTTACAGTGGTTTATTAATTATTGTTCGCTTCTAATGTGATTATTGTATATTTTAATTTACTTAAATGTTTTAAACAATATAAAATTCTTTGAGATTCGTTTACAAAAATCTTGAGACTAGTCTGTGAATCGTGACGCCTGGTATACAGGCTCTGCAGGTCGACATTGGTCCTCCGATGTCGGACATGTCGCTCCTATCTGTTTCGATGCATTTGTCGTTTAAACACCAACCTGTAATAAATCAGACGCAATACTGAAAACCAACAAAGGATATATCTCACGTAGAGCTTAAAAGAAAAACGAACTTTAACCAACAAGAATAGAGACAAATTCCCAATGACAACGGCGATAGTTTTGGGATAAAACATTCAAGGTAATTTAAGCCTATCTCGAGTCCACTACGGACACTCTTCATTCAATACTTGAAAGAGATTCTTATCGGGCGTCCTTAAATAGATTAGTAGATTAATGATGTCTGTAATAATTAATAATGGATCATGAATTTTATAACAACAATAAAAGCGGTTCGGTCGCCATCGTAAAACGTGCTTTGCAGTTCGTGTTGTTTGAATCCTTTAGCTTTACGATCCGTCAATACGTTGTATATACTCGCTCTTAATTACCGGTGTTATCGTATACGCTTTATGAGGTTTCATTTTTTACTCTCAAAGTCCATCTAAATGTTGGTACCATGTTCAGTTTATTGAGCCTGATTCGATGATGAGTACAATAATAGTATTCGTGTAATGACTTCAAATTTTTACTGAGCATTATCAGATTAATTATGCCTTTTAGGCGCGTTATTTAAATATTCTAATACGGTTCCAGTCACACGGTGTTACGTTACGAAAGATGTATTGTTTCCGTTGTCCATACAAATGCTAGTTTCTTGAGTGTTAATTAGAAAAAATTGCTTTCGTCTATTGTACACATTAATTTGTGCCAGTATATGTAATAAGACTGTCTGGAAACACTAATGAATTGTAGTCCGTGATTCATTAATCAAATTATTTTACGAAAATACAATCGCGAATGCTACAAAAATCCAATTACACGATCAAAATAAATCGATGTTTGCACCCCACTTATCGTATTTATCAACTTAATTGAAACCCATACAAGAATCATTGAGATTGATCTAATCAAACGAGTCAGTAAAAAATAACGAAGCACCAGAGCGCATCTCGGTCAACGTACAAGCTTTAAAAAGTTAAGCCCTTTTTCGAAAAGGAGAAAAAAAGGAGCGCCCCTAATTGATGCGTCGTCTTTGTTTAGTTTAATTCTAACATGCTTTTCCCATTAAAGTGGTCAGGAATCGGCCTCGTGTTGGAGATAAGGCCGACTCTTTTACTCCTTACACGTTATAATATTATAAAGTTGGGGCGAACCCTCCGCGCTTTTAACCCTAGTTTAACTCGAGGTACTCGGTCGCCACACAAATAAGTGAATCACGCTGCGTTCGGCATCGTCGCGTTTTTACATTGTCGCAGTGTCCCCAGAGTGCTCGGGGAGTATTGAGAATCGATATGTTTGCACTAAGTGCTTAAGTGCTTGCAGGGGATTGCGTTTCACTGATGAATAAGCAATGCAAATTTATAAGCTTGCCCACATCTGTGTGGGTGCGAAACGAAATAGCTTTGGCTATTAACCCACTGTTAAAATAGGGAACATGTGTAATAAAATTCCAATACCTTACCTTGAATATGTCTGTGCTAATCCTTAAAAAGCATTAAAGCATTAACTAAAGGGTACCCCGCAGGATTACGTAATACAATTTTGTCATTACTGCACTCGGAGAAATCTCCTACAAATAAGAAATTAAGTAAATATTAATTAAATTGATTTATTCGATATAATTGAAGAGATCGATTATGTTACTGAAGTTATAAAAGCATTTTGGCTGATGTGAATGAGCGCTCTATTTAAGTACGGTAAAGGATAATAGAAAAATAAGATACAAATGACCACTTAACATTCCAACCGAAAGTTTTTTATAAGGTAACGCATCTCGAACAATATCCTCAAACACCATTGTTCGATATTAGTTACGGGTAACCGCGTCCTGGTAGGTGCATCATCCGCTTATTTTCCGGAACATTTAGTGCAAAGAATGGCCATTAGCGACAAAAGTTGTATACGTTCTGATCACTGTTTTTATGATCAAATGTTCTATAAAAACATTATATTTGTAAATGGTTACAGGAATTAAATTTATTTTATTAAAGTCATTCTTTTATTCTTTACTGGATATTTATGGAAACAATATGTGAGATAAGTACGAAAATAATAAATAATTTACAGTAGATACACAACAGTCCTTGTGTAGATCATTAAAAGTAAACTATTCTAACCCTTGTCACTTGGTAGTTTGCTCAAAGGACGGCAGCGTTGTGACTAAATTGCTCTAGCTACTAAACAAACTAATTTAATCATTATTAGTTCGAGCGCGGTGGCACCGGACCGGGGCGGGTCGTGAAGACAACTCGGCACCTTTTGTGGGGTTTGTGGATAATCTTCGTTTTACGTGTATTAACATGCGGAGCTGTGTCCAGTCGCACGTTCGATTCCCGGTCCACGCTCCACACCCACGTTATCAGCGTCCACGGTCAATGTTCGATAATTTTATTACAGAAGTTTTGTCAAATTACTTGAGCCTTCAAATTAAATTAAACGATACCTGTCTCCTCTTGATATGAGGTATTAATTTATATTGGTTCGGGTTCTGTTAGGTTTTGTTGCCTTCACGCTAGAGACAAAACAGAATAGAACAGATTCTATATTAGTTATATTTATATTTCAATGTGTGTAGTGAAAGTCCAATTAGTAAATTAATTACAATGATTGCTTTTGCGTTTATTTATGCAGTAGGTAGGTATTAAGACAAAATATAACAGTTATAAAATTGTGCATATCGAGCTTACACGGTTAAAATTACATCTGGTTAAGAGTAAAAAGAGAAATAATAACACTATTATTTTATTACGTAAACGTAACTGGTGAAACGTGGGAGTGTTATACACTCCTCTGCCTACCTCTTCGGGGATTACAGGCGTGATGTTACGTTTTTTTTTTATTTTATTGGAATTATTACATTTTAAACACATCAGTGAATAAGTATGCAAGTATATATGTTTTCATTATATCAATCAAATCATCGTAAAGGTTTGGCGCCTAAAATTTCATTGTTCCCGAAATGAACACTTATCGGAAAACCGAGTCTTCACTAAACAGCGTGATTGGCAACAAATGCGCAGGCGTCGGAAGCGACAAACGATCTTCTCGGCCTCCCCTGCGTTTCAAAATGACACTGTAAACAAAAGTATCATATAAGTTTATTAATTACACAGCCCCTGAGGCTCCAGCCTCCATGAATAATAATTATTGGATACCAAAAAGCTTTGGAACGCTCAAGAAGGGAAAGTTTTACAAAGAGCTTTTATTATTTAAGAAGTACCGTTGACGCGTAGAAAGGAAGTATGCTGACGGAGTGTTGTTATGTAAACCGTAGCTATGGTCCTATTCATTTAAAGTTCATTTTACTTTGGCAACGCCCTCATTTGTCACGACCGAATGAGAAAGTGGCGGAAGAAAGTCAATAGTAGGTGTTTAAGGGTAGACTTTATGAAGAGTTGCTTGCAACGCCCTAATCTGTTGATAAAATCGATATAGTGTTTGTAAATATGGTATAATAAATTTTATGGAGATATTTCAAATAGTAAAAAAAAGATCCAACAACGTTATCTATATTATTATAGTTACACACCCTAAACATTTTTGGGTTTTAAGAAAAAATAATACCCTTTTTATTAGACCGAGTCAGGCTTTTGTGCTCGTTGTATGTATAGTTTCATCCCCTATTCTATAGTGGGACGTGAACGTAGCTGCTGAAACATGGGATACTACGCTGTTCTGCCTACCTCATCGAGGATTACAGTAGCGATGTTACATCACTTAGAGTTATAATTCATATTATAATGTTTTAACCAGCTATAAGTAGGTATAACATGACTACAGTTCATCCGGGGTAGAACCATTGCTAGACCTACTTCTACTGTGAAGAATTTGTTATTATAACTGTTGTTTTTCGGCACAAAGTGTTTGGCCCGAAATTTATATCCCAATTTAGTATTCGGAAG
>DWDU01003051.1:0-12023 GCA_018245575.1 Jemadia suekentonmiller
TAACTGGTGAAATGTGGGAGTGTTCTACACTCCTCTGCCTACCTCTTCGGGGATTACAGGCGTGATGTTACGTTTTAGTTAAAGTTTTTACCACTATTCACTTATTGTAGCTTTACACTATATATCGAGACCGATAACGGTATATAGTTTTTAGACGGATTTGTGAAAAACATGTTTATTATCGTACATACTAATAAGTACAAAATAGTGCTTAAGTCGCCTGTCAACCCTATTACTGTTAAACGCTCGCCTGTGACCGTGCATTAATGAGTCGAACAGAAGGGCGGTAATCTCTTGATATTAAAACCTGAAGTGTTTTTACTGACTCATCGCTGGGCCACGACGTGGGGAGACTTTTTTGTACATTCTGAAGAACTCTCCAGTTTTTAATGTGAAATGCCTGTTTTCCTAAAACCCACTGTTTTTTTGTCACTTTTGCTAATATATAATTTATAAACGTCGTATGTTTACAGTTGTACTAACTGTTTATATGATGCTTGTTTATTTTTTATATCTGGATTATTAGTACACAAATGTACCTACATGCATAATCAATGTGCATGTGAATTGCGGGAAAAATAATATACCATTTTCTTGTCCCGCTACACGAGTTCACATGCGTGTTTTGAAAATCTCATATAGGTACTAACTCACGATATCTGTTCTGTCAAGTTGTTGGCCACGAAGCTAATCGTGATAAATGGGCTCTATTCACTAAATACTCTTTGACTAAAGCGCGAGTCGGTATCCGAGGCGATCGAATGTCTCTCAATGTTCGATCCATTACGAAACGCCTGCTCCTGTCACGTCAATTAGCCTCCGGCGTTTGAGACGGAGATAATGTACTTTTTTAATTAAGTTATTCGTTGATACTTAGGAGCGTTCGCTTTTGTAAATAAGGGCAATTTGTCGGATAAATAGATTATAATTTGCATTTCGTTCTCAATTGTGGTTGCGCGGGTTACAAGAGCCAGCGACCTGGGTTCTAATGGGTAGCAACGCGCCAGTGAGTAACCTCGAATAGGACGGATACTAAAAAAATTTAACTGCATTCATGTTGACATGTGGCAGCTGGTCTATTGATACTATCAATTCTACGGCTACTGTCGCGTTTGACGTGGGTTATAGACATGACGGCACCCGCTAAATGTTGCCTGCCGCCTGCTCGATTGATAGTCTTGTTTCTAAAAAAAAAACTAGAATATCTTACACAGAAAGAAGTGGTCTTAGAATTTGTTTTACATGATTTTTCTTAAGAAATAGCGTATGACACACTTTTCTCTCAGTTATAAGATAAGTATGATGACTTAGAAAGTGCATGTTCACTCTGGTCTTGGAAAGTTCCATTCTGTATACTCTGTGGGAGTCTGCAGCAGAAATTGTACGACTCTGTAATTAACAACAATAAGATATGCACTATTAAAAGCAACATTTCATTAACTGGTGAAGTCAGACACAAATAATATATTGTAGTGAAATATTGCACGTATGTGACGTTCTTTTCAGTGAAAAATAATATCTCATGTCACATATAGTCTGCTTACATCGGATCACAGTTTATATCTAATGTTGCTTGACGGCGGAATAAGTGAAATCAATGGCATTGCAACAGACTAACTTAATCACCCACTTCTTAAAAATATCATCATAATCATAATCCTATCTTCATCCACTACTGGACGCAGGCCTCTCGAATAGCACGTCACTGAATGCCTTATAAAAAATCTCTATATTTTTAATACGTTGCATAAATAGAATATATGTAAACATGTTGAACACGATCGGTATTTAATAGTGTCGTAGGTATATCGGAATGTACAATATTGTCTCTCTGCTAGCCAAAGGATTGACGTCACAAAATCTGCCCGCCGTGGACACGAGACACTGGGAATTCAATTATGGGACCTTGGATTAGATGGTTGTCTGTATGAGGCATCATACATGGTTGGGAGTTGACGATGGAGCTCCAACGCACAATAGTCACTGTCAATTTTTAACAGTTTACTGTACCTCCAATAATCTACGCTTAGCAAATTTAATGCGTTTATTTTTTATAACACAACTACTAGTGTTTTTAGTCAGCGTAGTTTTCCTTTTTAAAATATTTTGAACAAGCCTTGCATACATATAGATCTATAAGTGCGATCTAAGCTCATATCCAGTAAAAGTGTACTTAGTTGCATTGCTGCACTAAATAATGCAATTCGAGAGACGAATAGTACTAACACAAGCCATCCGTCAGCAGCCATCGCGTAAATCGTCTGCAACCTTCGCTTGCACCCACACCCCATTTAAATTATGGACCAAATGCTGATTTATGACCCAATTGGCCTATCTCACAGCAGCACATTCATCTCGCCATTGAATATGGGCTGTTTTCTGCAAATTGGGAAAGAGTTTTGCTCGTACCACTACGGTGGACTCTCCACTCCATCGCACTGTATAGTGGATGAAGACGAATTTCTGGCACATTCGTCTGATGGAAGTCAATCAGATTTAAATATCTTAATTTAACCTCTGCTCTGTATCTATGACGAACGTTGCGTGCTATAAGGCTTACCTTCCGCTTATATTCCGCTTACCTAAATATTATAATAATTTATTCCGGAGTACCTATCGCAGCTCTCATGTAGTTCTACCAGTGAAAGTTGAGCATTAAGGACTTATAGAATCTGATGTTTAAAATATATATGTACCAGATTACGCACTTCCTAAAATAAGAAAAATACCTAAATCTTACGAATACAATATAATAATAATATATATCACAAGAGAAAGTCATTCATTCCTTCCCGCTAAATCTCGGCACCATTTTCAATTACAAATATTGATGTAATAGAAGCGAAGGAATCTGTTAATAGAATTCGAAGACAAAAGCCTTTTGTAAGCAACCTTTAGTTCAATGTATTAGAGTGCGTTCGAAAAACACTGACTACGGTTGCCGAAAAATGGAATCCTAGGGGATAATAATAAATAATGAAACTATTAATGTTATGTTATAATGATACTATTAACTAGTAATTAGATATCGGTTACTATCGCAATTCCCTTGGAGTTTTGACATATCTACTATTCCATCTGTCGTGTGCTTACATAACAAATTTACAAATAATGTTTCCTTTACCTATTATTAATTTCAATTCCTCATAGATATTTCAAATTTTCCCGAAGAAGTCTAGACAGAATATCCATTGATTTTTTTTTAGTTTAATATTTGCGATTACCAGCGTGCAATCAAACGACAAAGTCCCCCTCCCGCTCCGGCCCGGTGCTTTTCACAAAGACAACGGTCCAATTCCATCGGCCATTGGCTATTGGCTTGGAAAGCCACAAAGTTAGATTATGAGAAATGTTCGCGAAGCTACAGGCTACACGTCGGTGAATTCTAATGCTACCACTATTGAAATACTTTCACCGTTATTGCACGGCAATCCTGGGGGAGTCAATTTAAAACCGCACTAAATTTCTCTTCACAATCACGGAGGGCGGTTAGTTTATGGAGCGGCCGCGAGCGAGATATAAACGTGCAATAAACACTGAGTGCATTAGGATAGGTTGCACGCGTTTAGCGCCCTCTAGTGTGAAATGCTTGACCGTTTCGGGGTTAGTGGTGGTTCCGGCCGAAGTGGTGCTTAATTTTATTTGTGTTCGCGGATAGTGGGTAAGTGTAAACCGCTTATAATTGGATTGCTTCTTGAAGTTCTGCGAAAGACGAACATCGAAATTTAAGTCGTGTTACAATTACATGTTTAATAAAAATATAATGCAAATTAATAAATAACGTGATTTAAACGGTGTAGGGATTCATTTTTTTCTTAGATGAAGCAGACCGCCTAATGTGTCAGAAATCATGTGTTCCACCCACATATTAAATAATGAATACTAAGTTGTATTATTAATGTAACTTAGTATTAATTCTCTCAATATTCTCTTCTCAATCAATCATCTAATGAAAAGTTATAAAAAATATGTGCTTACGATTAATATTTTACTGCTTATTAGAAATCCAATGATGTTTAAACTAATAGTTATTATAACTCTTCTCTCTAAGTGGATCTCAAATTAAATTACTTGTAATCGGGCGACGCCCTCACCCTAAGTTACGCGTAGATCGACTTCAAACGATGCTCTCAATCTAAAAACAATATTGCTAAAGTATTCATGACAAATCGCTCTGTAACGAAGAGGAATAACTACGTAAACATCGGGTGTCTTTAGCGAGGGGCGAGACAGGTGTGGTCTCAGTACTAGCGCAATTTGAAATGCGCGAAATCGAATGTACCTACAGTATAATTTTTTTCTCCGTGCAGTTTGGGTCATAAAAGATAAGCCGGCTAGGGTGGTAAGCATGTTGCGCGGGCGCAACGCCAATGTCGATAAAAACAAATGCAGAAAATGCAAATCGAAGGCAGTTGCGCGGCGGCGTTGCGGTATACAAACAATCCGACATTATGATAAAACTAAATACACTATCGATAATGCTTATCGCCAACAATGATGCGCATCACTTTGCTCACCCATAAAGCCCGTGAGTGGGAAAGAGAGAAAAATACTTGCTCTCTTTCCCACTCACGGGATACCGTCATACCGCTCCAACGTGTTATGACGCACCTGCATGGAGAAAAAAGTTATACTATATATGTCTTAATAATTTGTACGTTTTATTATTTCTAAGGTTTATATTTCTCTTGAAGACGATCGTCACGTACATGAATAATGAAATTAGATAAAATTTATCATAATGCTATTTGCTTACCCCGCAAAGCGCCTGGCGTGATGGTATAATAAGAAATGTGTTGTAATACTTACTTCTTATGTAATGGATATAATCGCTATATGTATTATTACGTCCCACTTGTGCGGATAATGGTCACGGCGAAACCGTATTAAATGTGAGTAGAATTTTAGATATGAGTATAAAGTACCGAACTGAATATTGACGTTGAATATGATCACGATACCGCATTGATTATTAACATGTAAAAAAGAATATAATTAAATGTATGTAAAAATGTATAAATAAAATTGCCCCATGTCATAGTGTTCTGAGAAAATCTCGAATAGAAGCAAAAGGTGAACAATAGATAGATTTTCAAAAATTTTCATTGGCTATAACGAAAACAATGAAGGTGCTTTATACACGATAATTTGGTGCGATCGCGCTAATCGCTCGCACTGCCGACCCACCCATCTGCAGGGTGCGTAACTACATAGCACCGTTTAGATTGATGGCTGATGCAATTTGCGACAGACACGGATTTATAGGCCATGATAAAAGAACATTTGTGGGGACCGCGTAATGGATGCCACCATTGCAATTGTTTGTGGAAGACGATCGCGCGCCACGGGCTGTTACCCTTTCGTATATTCCCGTGTTTCATGTATCCTGCAACGTAAATGTTTGTGCCTTTTTCCTTTGCCAAAGATGCTTTTCAAACAATCCGTTTGAGTCGATGATAAACTCTGTGTCATATAAATCTCGCTAGACGCTTTCTAAATGCATATGTACAGCTTAATATATTATAACCGTATGTACCTTTGGTACTTTTAAAAGTACAAAACTTATTCTTCAAAGATAATTATATACTAAAAACTATTAAACGTATTTTGACAGTGACTTACTGAGACTGAAATAAATATATAGGATTCGTAAAAATCAACAAAATGAGTCCAATTCGGGTAGTTTTCTGGTTTCTATTGAAGCTTTTACCATCTGTATAGTATAAACATCGTTATTGAATATTAAAAATTTGGATTATTACGTTCCTTAAAACCAATGAAATGATCACTAACTCGGGCAATTCATTCGTAGGAACTCAAGTGTTCAATTATTCACTTTTTTGTTCAATGACTAGATCTGATTTACCGGCTATTGGATTTAATATTATATTGGATGTTTCATATTGTGTTACCTGAGTTACATGAAACTGGTAAGATTCGTGGATGGCACCTCATTAAATTTCTCTCATGAAATTTCTCTCCTCATGAAATATCTCCTAGATTATGTGAGTATATAGTTCAGTTGCTACTTATTAAAAAACGTGTAAAAACTCCACTAGATATCACATAAAAAAATTACATTAACAAATTCAATTATTGAAATATTTGCTGACGCTACTTCAAAACGATTTATAGAACTTAAGAGTTACAGAACTAGGTACTGATAGGCCTCATTATCCACAAAAAATATGATCGCAACAATTTAAACCTAAGCATAATGGCGATGCTCCATCACACTGCATTACCAAAACCGCAGAACAATATCTTAATCGGTAGGGAAAAGAAACAAATCGTGCACACCGCACGTACCCGCTGGGGATAGCGACATGTCCCCTTCCAGTTGCATTTACGTGGAAATCAAGTCACAACCGACGAGCGATTCAAACTTTGTATTGTTGTTAAGAAATTGTACTTACATGCAATTGAACGCAAAAGCAGCAGGATGTATTTAATGCTACATATAAATAAAATAAAAATACCTCAATATCCTTACATTTCATTTGATTATTTATATCTTTACTTGTTCTGCATCTAGATTCAACATGGTTGTTTTATTTTAATTGTATAAGCCAGATAATCCCCAATATTCTAGTTTGTAATTTTCGTGTACTTTATGCGTCTCTTCGTCATTCTTCGCTCAACATTGGCAACTTGTACCGATCACAGGAGACAACTGCAAATAGCGGTAAAATGGGACGTAATTCTCCCTATTGCAAGCGACTGTGATGGATCTATCTTCCCTTGCACACCTAATAAACTAATGCGTTGAGGTTCCAATGTTTCTACTAAGTGGGAATTAGATTGACACAGGGGCGAAAAAGTATTAGGTACACGAACAGCTTTTTTCAAATTGTCTCTGAATGGATTTATTGATTTATAAAGAATTTATATGGTTATTTCACATGATTAGATTTTTGTATCCAAAAAATTCTCAAGTCTAGGGTACCTTGATTTTAATTCCGAAAGATTTTTAGGGTTAAATGACAGTGTTGACATATTTATGTTTATGCTAAACACGAGTCACGCCTAGATTAAATAAACCCCTAGAATATTGTGTATTATCTGAATATTTTAATTATTGGGTATCTGAGTTAATTAAGCGATTCAATGACGTAACAAAAAAAACATAACATCAAATCTCTAATCCCCAAATCCCACGTTTCACAAGTTACGTTCACGTGTTTCAATGACGTCATCTGTGAAACATTAAAAATGTTTCTATCTACTTTTAATATCTTAAATCTATTTAAATCACCTATCCCTGTACCTCTCATATCTCAGTAAATACACACCATTTTTATTTCAAAACAATTGTATACGCGAATAACAGACATAGATTTCGTCCGAATGTACCGTACGTTCTGTCGGAACAAAGATCATGGCTTTCGAAGCTCTTAGTGCTGTCATTACAAGCTATGCATCACAGGGGTAGCAAACAATCGCTGGCATTTGATGTACAAGCAGGTGTTTCCCCTCGGCGTCGTCAGAGAGCGCCACTAGGGGCACGACACATGAAAATCGGATGGTTCATGACGCTGTTTGCGCCAACAGATAGGATAGACGTTATTCGTATTTGTTTCACTGACAATGTACTATTTTCTTTTACTTTTTCGTAAGGCGTGATGTTACGTTATTATCCTGAAGGCAATAAATACGCAACATCACGCATGTAATCACCAAAGAGATATCCAGATAAGCGTAGTGCACTCACTAATAAATACTTAAACCTATTATTGATCTATATACGATTACTTTAACCGTTTTAATTTAATTCCTCTCTCCCAAAACCGACTAAGAATTAAACTTATTTCGTCTTTCTTTATAGCAGACGTTATGACAGTCGTAATATTGTCATATTGACTTAATGGCTTTCAAAAGTATATTTAATACTAAAATGTCTTAACTCACGTGATTCGATCTAAGCTCGTTTTATTTCACTCTGCTATGTCATATATTTATATATGTACATATGTATATCTGAAAAGGTATAAATAGGTGCAAGTTCAAAAATCGCTATAAAAGCAAAGAAATAAAAGCTTTGTTTCGAAATTTTTCGGTTTTGATAATAGTGTATAAAACTGTGACTTGAACGAAAATATAAGAAGAAGGTTTTATAATTGAATTGTAATGGAAATGAAATGAGTTCATCTGATACGCGTGCTGGAAATAAAAGTAGAGATTAGTTGAAATGTAGACACTTAGAGTCCCCGGGGCGACGTCGGATCGCGTGTTGAGACCCCTACTTGCCACTTGTGTAGTATTGAACTTTATGTTGAAACAGATAATTTTAAAACTATGTTGAATTTATAATATATAATCAATCCTTATCGGTGTGGTGAAAGAATACATCGCTCGGCCCTTCCCCGGGTACAAGGATGTCGTAAGAGGAGACTGAAATCGGTGCTGGATGTTCGCGGTAGTGCAGCCAATGTAGACCCGGCTGTATATCCTGGCTGTCTACAGGCAGCTGTGTGGGTGGTGCAAGAATGTGTGCTCTGCGATCCCCAATCCGCGTGCCCAGCGTGGGGATTATGGGCATAACCCCCTACGGGAGGCCTATGTCCAGCAGCCCACTGCCATAGGTAGATAATATTATATATGACATAGTATTTACATAGTACATACGTACGCATTGCATATCTATACAATAGAAACAATAAGATCACAAAATATATATTGTATTCTTTAAAACAGACAATTTAAGTGTAGACAGAACACCTGTATTGCTGGCAGCGAGGCATAAATAAAATAAAACTCGGAAAGTCGAAACGGAATCTCCCCGGAGCGTTGTCGATCTGCCGTGCATTCATCAGTCTACTGGCAGACGAAATTCTTTATTCTCAAAGGTTTTAAACATTGATATAAAATTAAACCTTCACTTTCAACTCTAAAAAATTCATTAAAACATCAAAAATATTCTTGGAATATAAATTCCGCACATTTATCACTTTCAATATATTTTAAATTAATGTATGGTTTAACACAACCTGACAAAAATAGTTTCAATTTATGTACGTTATATAAAACATAAATAAAATTATCGTTTGTGATAGACGTAACATTACACCTGTAATCATTGAAGAGGTAAGCAGAGGAGTGTAGTACACTCCCACGTTTCACCAGTTATGTTCACGTTCCAATATGGAATAGTGGTGAGCCTACTACCATATACAGGGCACATATTTAAACTCCGAGTCACTACTAGTAGAAAATTTAAGTTAGAAAAATCCAAAAGTGCCCGACCCGGAATTGAAACCCAGGACCTCTCGATTGTATGTAAATCTTGTGACAAAAAAATATTTTATTGCCGCCAGTATCATCACACTAATAAATTGAAGTTGTATTCTAACTTGCACTCATATAAACGGATTTAGATGTATTGCCCTTCAGAAACAAAACGTCGATTTGTACGCCACAATGTACCTTTTTAACGTATTAGAGCATTTTCAGAAATTACGAATACTATTCATCCTTGGTTGGGGAAAACTTAATTATATCCCCCTTTCGTAACGATCCCAAGTGACTTTCATTACGTTTACACTCAAATCGCACGAAAATCAAATCCCTTCTTCTCGTGTTAACCATTCTAACAAACCCGTCATTTTCATACCTATTTGAACGCTTGTGCTCGGTCCTGAAATGTGTGTTGCTCGAATAAACAGAACAAAAAATTCCTTGATATTAGTGTTCTCTTGAAGCCTATGAATAGTATACACACTAGAGGGCGTTCGGTTATTGTACTTTGGAATAAGCTCGATTAGTATTTTCGTTAAAGTAAGACTGGTTAGTATATGAATAATCATATATACCAATAATCATTTGCGTCTAAAATAACATAATTTAAACGAATATTTTATTTCAGGATACTTTACAAATGCCTACACTTCGAACAAAGTTCAGTTGTCATGAAGGTCAAAATATCATTTTCCAGAACAAATCGCAGCAAAATAAATGTTTCCACCAGTATCCGCGAGTATGATGTAAAAAACAGCATTGGCCTTATAAAGCCTGAAGCGAGATTTAATGGTGTTTGCTTTCAATAAGCGGCCATATTTGCTCAAGCCCGTGTGGGAACCGGCAGGTTTTGCAACTGTTCCCTCCCACTTATATTAAGATAACAAAAGGAAACTGTTAAATCATTTCCATCGTCTTGTGTCGGTCTCTTTTAATGCAACGCCGTTAAGTTTGCTATTGATTCATTTTCTTTGTATACGTGTTGCGTGCTACGCGATTTTACGTCTTACGGCCATTTAGATCATGTTATTATGAAATTTAATAGCCTTTATATCTCTTTAGGGGTTTTTACGTCCTTATTTTTATATGCTACATTTATTACTGCCTTATTACAATTTTTTTGAAAGGAAGTTCTTGAATGTTATTAATAGCACTCAATATAATTGACGTAGGGATTACAATTTATCTTTATTAATATTTAACTTACGAAAAGTTGATACATTTAGAAATGGGTGGCAATTGCTTACATTATTTCATGGACGCTGTAACTATTTCAATTCGAAACGTTACATAACTGAGAGGGAAGTCGAGCACATTAATTTATTTTACGACAGACTAAGAACCTGCCAATTAATTCTAATGAGAGGCGAATTAATCAACAAAGCGCCCTAAAATGTTTCGTCAACCGTAGCGACATATTGCGAACTTCGCAAATTATTGGCTCTTCCGAAGTTTAATTCGCAACTGCAGGGCACCTATAGCTCCCTCAGGGCTCTTTGAATTATATTATGAAGTTTAAGAAATTTCGCTCCCCTTCCTAGTTTCGAACAATTTATAAATAACTAATTAGTCTTGCTGCTTTACTCGCGTGCTATTACGCAGGTAATATTGTTAATACCTGTATAATGTAGTACCTATAGCAAAAAATTAATTAATTTTCTGAAACAAGCTCCTACTATTTTATTACATTGTGTTGGCACTGCACGGTTTGCATAGTTTTCTTACATAATGCTCTTGTTCTGAAGGAACCATTTAACATCAAATTGCTTTAGTCCCCGCTAGTTTTTTACTGTTTGAGAAAAAAAATATTTACCCAGAATACTTATTTGTTTACGTGTAGATATGCAAGACAGGGCAAGTAAGTTGTTTAAGTAATATAGATAGATATATAAAAAAACTATTTTTACTTACACCATAATGTGCAACATATTGCAACGTACACGGAAAATATTTGTGTATTATGGCCGGCCTTATCGCTTAAAAGCGATTTCTTCCTTAGAATACATTAACAGAAAGATGTGAAAGATGACAGAAGGTAAACGATAAAATATTTTATACATACAACCAAGGAAAATAGTGACTAAAATAAGAAGTACCCACCTATAAGATCAAAATAGGAAAAGAGGGGCAAGTATGCAAAAATTTGAGGACAAATATTTTATTTATTCACTTAAGTGATGTGCCTTCAGTAACTATTTAAAACATTCAATGTACATAATTTATATTACAATAGTTTAATTACCCAATAGAGTGTTATCGATATTAAAACACTCTTTGTCTTGGTCACTATTTTATACCCATAAAAACACTTAACTGGCTGTCTGGGCGAACGCCGCGCACTCGCCGACCCTGTCCATGGCTCCCTGAGGGCTCCTTGATTTCTACCAACCTAGTTTCAAACGATAAATGATGCTTTCAAACTCTGTTAAGGTGGAAATACGGCGCAAATGAAAACTAAGGAAGTAGAAAATTAAATTGCAGTTCTTTGAAACAAGTTGGTCGAGTGTTACAGCTAACTCCAGTGAGCTAACTTAGTTTTAATATAAAATACGTTAGAGATTATTTAATTTGTAAGAGTTTATAAACAGAAAAGTGTTAACAAGATACAACTTCGTGTGGAAATGTTTAAATTAATGTATCTTGCAGGTCAGTTCTTCCTATGCAAATTCGAAACAGTATTACAGCTGAACTTTATTATCAATTAATGCTGATTAACGTAACATCACGCCTGTAATCCCCGAAGAGGTAGGCAGAGGACTGTAGAACACTCCCACGTTTCACCAGTTACG
>DWDU01003052.1:0-12022 GCA_018245575.1 Jemadia suekentonmiller
GGTTTCGTATTTGTCTCTTCTTCTTCTGATTCTGACGAATCGTCATCTTCATCCTCTTCAGAATCGCTATTGTTTGAAAGGATTTCATCATCGATTTTGTCATCATTTCCATTACATACTAAATCTGTTCTTTCAACATCTTCACTGTCAGATACTTCAGCTTCGTCATCTATCATGGGGTTTCTTTTACGAGGCTTATCACTCATATCTATATCGTCCTCAACTTCTTCCTCACTACTAGATTCCTCGGGTTCCTCATCTATTTCTTGTTCTTCTAAGTTCGCTTCAATCTTTTCAATGTCTTCCCCATCAAATCCTTCACCATCATTTACTGTATTCATCTCGGATTTTAATTTATTTTCTTCTTCAAGACGTTTTTCCCACTCCTGAAATCGTTGTTCAGCTATTTGTTCTTCCAAGTCCTGCTTTAATTTCAAATGCTGAGTGCCTGGCTTGAACCTGCAAAAACAGGAAAAAATCATGTTCATATACAATGAAAATACCATATATGAGTAGGAATCTTTATATCCGTTTTAAAAGAAGATTGTGTGCATCGAGCAGAGTAAAACTTTGTATAGTTGAAGTTTACACAAAGAAGTGCAGAAAGTTAAAATGTACATGTAATATGTAATACAAAAACATTAAATCAGATTAAATAAAATAATAGGTGTTATGTTCATACTGTCTATGTCTTTAACATTCAAGGTTAAATGTCACTTGCCGTAATGGTGAAGGAAAACATCACGAGGAAACCTGCACACCTTAGAATTCTTAATAAAAACTGTTCTCTCAGGTGTGTGAAGTCTGCCAATCTTCTACTGGTTGACTATTATGCATAAATACATATATATTAAGTAACAGAATCTAATCTAAATAACATTTCACATAGCCTATGGAGCACATTTTCCTCAAAGCATATGGAAAGGTTTTAAAAATTAATCATTGCTAGTCACTTCACACATGCAAAGAAATTGCAGTTAATCAACATCATTTTGTAACTTGACAAAAAGATATGAATATTAAAGTTTTTTATTCAGTACAATCAGTGATTTAAATTAATGTTTCTTGTTCTCTTTTACATGAACTCCACAGTGATCTTAAAAATAATAATTAATTAATTAAAAATAGCTCTAAGTTACTTACTTCTTTTCCCTGTCTTTTTCCATTTCTTCCAAGGATTTCAATTTGGCAAAATAAGTAAATCTTTCCTTTAATAATTCTACACCTGTCAGCTTTTTCTGTGTATTTAAATCATCATCATCATCATCATCCAGATCAATGAACATGCCTGGACCTCCTTTTAACTTGGGCTTTATTTCCATTGGTGCTTCAATGTGTGTGGTAGATTTGTGTGACATAACTAAAAAATATGTTAAAAAAACTAAAAGCTTTGTTAAAAATATATATATACATATTTACACCTTTATGATGATCAATATTACCTTTATTAACTTCGGCGTCTTCAATAATTTTATCAAGTTCTTCAACAGCAAATTCATTATCAGAAAATTCATCACTGACATTTTCGTTATCACCTGTGCGGTTTGACCTTCCTTCACTACACTCGTCTTTTTTATCATCGGAACCTTCCTCATTTTTATCATCAATATCCAAGCCTCCAGTTTTCTCAGAGTTATAATGCAAAGAAATTAGTTGACTCTCTTCTTCTTTTGCAGCACTACCCAGTGAAATGTCTTTATATGGTACATATTCTATTTCCATACTTTGCGTTTCTGCTTTTTGTTCTAAATTTTCAGTAACATTCTTACCACAATCCTCTACATTAGCATCATTTTCTAAGACAAATTCATTTTCAATATGTGTCTTGTCACCAGTGACAATGTTATCGTCCAAAATACTTGTTTGAGTATCATCAGTTTTCTGATCTACAATGATATCATCAAAAATCTTATCATTATTCTCTTCTGTGACTTGGTTATTGTCTTCTTTGGTTAGTTTTAACTCGCTATTGAGACTTTCCGCACCATCTCCGGATTTATCATTTACAGAGGCTTTTTCTTGACAGTCTCCCTCTTTTTCATCTTCTGTATCACTCTTACATAGTTCTATCATTTCTTTTTGCCTTTGCTCCAACAATAATCTACAAAACCGAATGTTCAGAATGAGATGATGTAATACCAAAATATATCTGCAGAGTAGATAAGAATTATGTGGAATACTACATAAACTTCATTATAATGTTTAATGACCTTTTTATTAACCCTCTTAATATTGTATGCTTGATATATAATCAGAAAGATATATAGATGGGCATAGGTATTTGCTACAAACCTACCTGTGTTAGCCTATATTGTTAGACTATGACAGATATAACACAATTTTTTTCCACTTACACATATTCTTTCAACTGCTCACTATTCATTTTGATTGGCAAAGATTTTCCATCAGATGTAACAGCCGGTCTTCTCCTGCTCATAATATCTTTTAATGTCAATGCCTTTGGTCTGTGGTATGGTAGAGATACCATCTTTTCTCTTAACATTCTATTAGATTCACTTTTAATCTTTTGCCTGTTTTCCATTGCTTGCTTAGCTGTCATCTTAAAAATAGAAATATTTATGTGTAATAAAAACGTAACATCACGCCTATTACCCCCGAAGAGGTAGGCAGAAGAGTGTAGTACACTCTCACATTTCGCCAGTTATGTTTACGTCCCACTATGGAATAGGTGTTGAGCCTATTGCCATACACCAGGCATAAATCCAGACTGCGAGCCACTATTAGAAAACCTAAATTAGAAAAATTCTATAGTGCCCGATCCGGGAATTGAACCCAGGACCTCTTGATCGGGAATCGCGCCTGCAACCAACACGACCAACGAGGCAGTTTATGTATGATAAAATATTCATAACACCTTAATATTTCAGTTTCTATTAAGCAACATGGCCATAATGATGAAATGAAATTTCAATACGAAAATGATAACTTATTTAATTAATTACATTGTCAAAGGTATCATAGGACCAAAATGCTCAATTAGCCATTTAATCCTATTTGTACAAAATAATAATAGCACTAATTTCAACATACTTTCGCTGGCTTTGGTGACATTAGGTTGGACGGCTTGGACTTCTGCTGTCCCAAACTAACATTCTGCTCTTCATCAGATATATCAGGATCACATATTAAAGTTAACATTGGAGCTTTTTTTGCTGCAGATTTCTAAAAACAACATTTTTATTTATCAATAATAAATAAGCTAATTAAACCTGAAAGACAATATTAATAAAAGAAGTCTAGTACAAATTATGATAGTGAAGATCCTCCTGTTCGGCAGTCATGCTTGCAACCAACACAATCAACAAGGCAGTCATATAGGAAGAGAGTTCATAGTATACTACATGAAAACTATGTTAGTTACACTCTCTACATCAACTCTTCCTCTTTCATCAGTCACATTAGGATTCTCCTTTAAAACCTGGTTGAGTGTATCAAACAATACTTTCATCATTATCTTCCTCAGACTGTTCAAGTCCATTGCTAGATAAAACCCTCCTCTGAAGGGGATTTTGCCCATATTTGTAAAAAATAGGGCATTATAAAAAAGATCTCTTCCATCCAACAGCATTTGAAAGAACCTCAACTAGCAGAGGTTCTCTTTGTGTAACTCAAAGTTAGAGTTATAAGAATAAAATATGTACTGTTTACCTACAGCTTTACTAATGATTAATAAAGATGGATGAATAATGTATGAATAGATCTAATTAATATTTAATATGTGGAACTTAATACTCTCTGCTAACCCTATATAAGACCAGTTGTGACAATATAATAAGTGATAATGTAACATAAACTTGTTATATTTGAGCACATCTGATATTTCAATAAGATATATCTTATTTAATAGCATAACTAAAGAAACAATATTTTTTATTACCTCTTTTGTGTTTGAACACAGATTTTCATTATTAGAAATGTCTGATACTTCACTGAGATTTTCATCATCAGATGTTCCATTCTCTTGATGTACACTCACTTTCAAGTCATTTTGCTTAGGATTCTTCAGTTTTTTAAATTTATTTCGCAAGTTTTTATTTTTGATTTTAGTTCTCGACAGACCATATTTCTTAAATTTGTTATCACGGTCTGATGACGATTCATTGTCACTGCTGCTATCTACAACACTTTTTATTCTAAGCTTTTTTTTAACGCTAAGTATTTCACCAATGCGAATGCTATCTGATGCACTTAGTGTTGGTGACGGGAAGTTGTTATTCCTTTTAACATTTTCATCCTCATTATTCCTTTTAACATTTTCATCCTCATCAGAACCACTGTCACTGTCCCTAAATTGCTTCAGTCTATTTCTTTTTGTTTTAAATGATACTTCATTTTCATCATCGGAATCCCTACTTTTATTATCAGTTAAGGTTATGTCTTTATTGTTATACGGGCTCTTGTTGAGATTATCTTCAGTCAATAAACTAGGATTTAGGCATGAAATTTCCTCCATCATTCTTTAAACTTTTTATTGGATTAAAAATACGGATATCTACATAAAATTTAATATAATATATTTTTATATATAATAATATCCAAGAACTGTGACGATCTGTGGATATTACATATAGCGAGGAGAGAATTTTTGATAAAATTGTACTGTTCAGTTTCGCGCCTAAATGGACTGACACATTGACAGTTAATGTCAAAATTTCATTGAAACATTGATGTTTAAAACTGCCATGTTACCATTATAATACAGGATCAAACAGATATAATATATTTTAGGTATATAACATAACTTGAAAAAAAAATGTCTCGTAAGTTCTTCTACATTAAAAAATTGTAAGATGTATGCAATACTAAGTTGCTTCATTTAAATGTTTTTATTTTAAATAATAAGCATAAATGGTAAATTGCAATAAACAATTTAATAAAATTTGTAACCTCCAAATCTTACACTACAATACAATGTTCATGCAATGTTTCATAGGTTACTAAAAATTCAGGCTTCTAGTTTTATCCACAACGATGTTATAGTTGGTCGAAAATGGTTTAAACTGCTATGAGAAAAGGATGGTACGTCTTATCGGTTTTTATTCGACGTGACGAGGGTACTGCCCGTCGCGGCCCCAGATAATAAATCTCTTCTAAGAATCAAACATTTACTCATTAATGTAAAATAAGGATATACCGGACCAATTTCAACACTAGTTGACGCCAATAATAGAAACATTACTAAAGCATGTCTGTTGATAGGCTAAAAGTTAAAAAATAAGGAAAGGGTAAAGAAAATAATTATACGTAACAATCAGACTATCAATAAAATACACAAATTTCTTCCATTTCATCTTCCACTTCCATTTTATGAACATAAATTAGGGACATGTAACGATAAGCGTGAGCAGAACTGTATAAAATATAAAAACTAATAAGTTCATAAATTGAAATACTACTTCCAAATTGAACGAACATTTATAACACAATTAATTTATTATCGTAGTTAATTTAACGATACAGTTATCAATAATACCCCGTTACGCCAGTATCTCTTCCAAGCGGAGGAACGGTTTTAGATGGAAGTTCACAAATAACTGCTTCGGCTGTAGTTAATAAGGATGCAACGCCGCTTGCGTCAGTTAATGCTCGTCTTACAACTTTCGTAGGGTCTATTATGCCTCTTTCAATCATATTAACATATTCATTATTTAGAGCATCATATCCATAGTTTATTCCCATGCTTTCTATTTTTGATACAACAACGGAGCCATCAAATCCAGCATTACTGGCTATCGTAATGCATGGCGTCTTTAATGCTTTCTTGATTATATCAATTCCTATAGCTTGATCAGAATTAACTGGATTAAGTTTATCCAATACAGGTATACATCGTAATAAAGCTGCCCCTCCTCCTGGAACTATTCCTTCGGCAACAGCTGCACGGGTAGCGTTGAGAGCATCACTAACTCTATCTTTCTTTTCATTGACTTCAACTTCACTGCTACCTCCTATAAGTAACACTGCTACACCCGCCTTTAACCTTGACACACGCTCCATTAGTTTCGTCCTTTCATATTCACTCGGTGTATCCTCAAGCTCTGCTGTTATTTGTTCTATTCTTTGCTCTATATCATTTTTATCGCCTTTACCTTTCAATAAAATTGTAGAATCCTTTGTAATTAATACTTCTCCTACTTTTCCTAAGCTTTCTAGTAAGCAATCTTCGAGTCTGATTAAGTTTGTATCATCTTCAAACACCACTCCACCTGTAGCTATAGCCATATCCATTAACGTATTTTTTCTATAATCTCCAAATCCTGGAGCCTTTACTGCAGCAATTGGCAATCCAATTTTTAGTTTATTAACAACAAGTACTGATAGCGGCTCTGCATCAAAATCTTCAGCAATTATTATCAAAGGCTGCTTTAGAGTATTGGCAATTTCTAATGACGGCACAATTTGTTGACAAGTAAAAATTTTCTTTTCAGAAAACAATACTAAAGCATCATTGTATTCAACCCGGGGTCCCTTTGACGAATTTATGAAGTACGGAGATATATAACCTCGATCGAATTTCATTCCTTCAACAACTTCTAATTCATCATTGAGCGTTTTACCATCTTTGACAGTAATAACACCATCTCTACCTACTCTGTTCATTGCAGCAGCTATGAGTTTTCCAATACTTTTATCTCCGTTTGCCGAGATTGTGGCTACTTGTTCAATTTCTTCGGATGTACAGACATTTTTTGACATTTCTTTTAATTTTTCCATTGCCGCGTCAACTGCCAGCATTACACCTTTTCTAATTTCTATTGGATTAGCGCCTTTGGAAATACTTTCAAATCCTTCTCTTGCAATGGCCCTGGCTAGAACAGTAGCAGTAGTGGTACCATCGCCAGCTTCCTCATTTGTTTTATTAGCAACATTTTGAACTAGTTTCGCCCCGACGTTCTGAAATTTATCTTTTAATTCAATACCTTTAGCAACAGTTACTCCATCCTTAGTTATTTTTGGTGGTCCAAAGGCTTGTTCCAAAATGA
This sequence comes from Jemadia suekentonmiller, assembly GCA_018245575.1. Lineage (NCBI taxonomy): Eukaryota > Metazoa > Arthropoda > Insecta > Lepidoptera > Hesperiidae > Jemadia > Jemadia suekentonmiller. Next base: position 7,005 of record DWDU01003052.1, read on the forward strand.
CATTACGCCCCTTAGGACCTAATGTGATAGCGACAGCGTCCGCCAATATATCCACTCCTTGTAACATAAGCGATCGAACATCGGGACCGAATTTAACTTCCTTGGCATATTGTCGACAACTCGTAGAAAATTGATGCCTATTAAAACGAATTCGAACAATGTTTTTTACCCGATACATATTTTTGTTTTATGTCGTTATGCTCTATGGAACTGGGAACTGACATAATTATAAAATACATCAAAAATAAATTTGGAAATGAATTTGAATTTGGAGCAAAATTTTAATATCCAGTGACAGTTTTATTTCATAATTCCCAAAGATATGAAAAACTGCTAATGATGATGTTATATGTTATATTATGTTGCAAATTGACGTTTTTTTAATAAAATAAGTAGAAGCATATACTGTGTATATGTTTATACGTTTATGCATGTATAATATTGTATACACATAGTATCAGATGTATAGGTTTTATTTAGACAAACGAAATAGCCCGGAATGTAAATGATTAGCTATAATAAAATATTGTACATTTGTCTATGGTACTTAATCTATGGTCGTGTCAACGGTTTTAAAATTTAAAAATCTAAATAGAGCGGTGAGTTACTCATACAAACGTTGAAAATATTTTCCAACAATTATTAGGAATTAAGGTGTGTAACATGTCATCTGGGGATAACATTAAAGCAATGACTATTGATTTAAAAATTGGTGACCAGCTGACGGCAATATCGTGTGGACATATCGTGGTGGAATTGATAAAGTTTATTTCGTATCAAAGACTACAAATACCCTATACATATCAGTGGTTGAAACAGGTAATAAATAAGAAGAAAGAGTGTCAAGAAAAGAAGGACAGCTTCCAGTCGGAAAGACATTTTCGCGTGGCTTCGACTGCATTGGATAATTTAGATTTCATCTTAAAGGTAATTTGTAAATCTTTTTCTAAAGTAAACTTAAACAACTACGTTACACATACTATAGAGATGTGGCGAGTGGGTGGATTGACGCCGATTAGGTGAGGTCTAAATATGTCCAGTGACGGATGGATAGAAAATTGGAGGATAGATGGTAGAATTATCAAATAAGACATTACACAAACTAAATGTTTTAACTGTAATAGTCTTGAGTTAATTTGAGATACATGCTGAGCATCAAGTTGCAGTACATTATGTATCAATAAATAATCCTTTCAAACTGGTTTTCCTTTAAAACTCTATCTCTTTCAAACTCTATGTCTATTACTCTGAATGCAGTAACTTCCACTGTATCTGTGGAGTAAAAAATGGAATGGATTTGAAATACTAATAATGAATAAGTTAATGTGAATACTTCTAATTAGGTATGCTCTTGTTTGCATTTAATAATAATTTTTTATTCATTAATTCATCCCTAACTATGCGCTGAATTTTATCACATGGATACAAGATTGCCCTTAAATTGGCCTCTTTTATCAACTTAATGCTACCTAATAAAATTTGATTTAGTTTGTTTTATTTTTACACTTATCAGTAAATACTCTTTGCCGACCCCTTAAGGGACTTGGTTCGAACAACATTATTGATGTAATAGTAATTTTTATTTTATAGAGTCTCATAAAAGAGATAGATGGTGCATCAATACCAGCAGAAGTGTGCATAGCCCTGGGTGCTACCCCCATCACTTGCAAAGAGATATACAGGTTCCTTTTACCAAGTGTATGCCACAGACCCCAGTGCCAATCTACCAACATAGCCACTGATCAGAAAATTCAGCGGAATGTTTTCAAGTTAGTATGTAATATATTATTTAGTAAGTTAGTATATGGCACTTTATATTTTCAATGCAATGATTAATTGATATGGTTGATTCTCAAAATCCAATCAAATGATCACCTTGTTAGATATAAATCAAAGGCCTTCAGATATCTTTGAATCTGGCCTACAGAACAGTAAGGTAAACCCTAAGTATTCAAATGTTATATGGGCAGTTTTTGTATTATGGGCAAAAACCACCCCTCAGAGCAGGCCACGTCCAGAGGTGGACTTTGAAAGGCTGATAAAGATGATTACTTTGAGTAATATTCATCATTATGTTTAAAAATATTATATGTTTTCAGGACTTTAGTGACATCGGAGAAGTTGAGTAAAGTTTTCTTCAGTGCTCTCCCACCTACAAACATGTATGTGTTTTTGAAGAAGCTTGGTAACAATAATCAAGATATTGTGTGTGGTGACAATTTTGTTTACATCAGCGGCTGTAGGATCCCTCGGAGTGCCAAGGTGATAGTACTCGATTTCTGCACAGGAACCAAAGAAAATATTTCATGCTGCAATGATTTTCCTGTGTTTGGAGATGTGATTCATGATGACATCGTCAATATAAAGTTGGAAGAGTCAGACGAAATTATGGAAAATTTTCATGAGATCGAGTCAAACAACAAAGTGACATGGTTCCAGTCAAGTTATGTTATGAAAGGTTTTAAAGACTGTGTGGTCAAAGGAAGTTCGGTAACAAACTCATGGCTAGGTTCATGATAGATGGTGAGATTAGAATCAAATTTCTCTCATAGTGCCAATTTTTAATATCCAATCAATTATCTCTATTATTAACATGTTGTTAGTTTAAATTTATTTCATGTTCAGTCAACTATTATATGCATAGTTCTATTATATGCATAGTTTGTGATGGTGCAATACAGGATATGTGACAAGGTGCTAGAACAGCTTATATAAGTTACTATAGATGTTTTTCAGCACCGCAAAACATTGTTAGTTTTCTTAATCAATTACTTGCCAGTAATGAAGACTGTTTGTGACAGGGTTTTAGTTTTGGGTAATCTTTGCCAGCTATAGAATGGATGGAAATTCACTTTTGTCATTGGCATAAACCTGGTTCCTTTAACTCTCAGATTACTAGTAATAGAGGGGGATGAGTGGGGGTTGTGTAATGTCAAGAACTACAAACTCTCTTTTGTAAACATTTCGAAAATGTATTTTTATCAATGTTACAGTTGACAAGATATTACAAGTGTGACTGCTGATGATCAGGCCCCAAGCTGGGTGCCAATGAATTTTTCTAATTTAGATTTTCTAGTAGTGGCTAGGTGATCCTATGTATGGTAAAAGGCTCACAAACTATTCTGTAGTGAAAATAAAACATTACAGATGAATTGTGGGAATGTAATACATACATTCCTTTGCCTACCTCTTCAGGTATAACAGGAGGGATGTTACGTTTATGTTACAAACGGCGAACTTAATGCCTAGTGGCATTCTCCACCAGTGAACCTTTGGAGAATAACGTAAAAAAAACGTAACTTTAACTTCATCTTTAACTTTATTGTTGTGAACACATATGACATGTTTTTTATGTAACTTTATTGATTCATAACAAATTCCAAAGGGTTAGTATAGCAAATGCTTCATATATACAAAACAATCGTCATATAATTGATATAAATATGATATGTTTTATTGATGAAACCAATAAAATTATAAAAACATAGTAAAATAAACTGAATATAGAAATAGTCACAAATTACAGCTACATAGAGAAAGTAATCAAGAATTTCATTAAAAATATCAATAGAATAATTTAAATTGTTAAATATCTTGAAACCTCGCTACAGCAGTGGAAATGGACGACGTGATCTCATACAGTATCAAATTAAACAAGCAGTCAACTGCCCATACTATACCTTCATTTAAGTTTAATTTAATTTAAAATAAGCTTCATTAAACTTCCATATTGGGACATAAACGTAACTACTGAAACATGGGAGTGTACTACATTCTTCTGCCTACCTCTTCGGGGATTACACATGTGATGTTATGAAATTATAAGTGTTTATAAATGTGCCATATTTGTATTGTTTTTTCGTTGTTTCTGTAACACTCTGTTATAATCATGCTTATTAATCATTTAAAAATAAAGATATTTTATACAGAACCATAACAGGATTACATTTCACTACCATTCTCATCATGTACATTATAACCTTATATGTTGTACTTCAGCTTGTCCATCACTGAATATTGTCCTGTCTCCAAAAGCCACACAACTTTTTTTCAGGGGTCTACCAACGGTCCTCACAGTACAATTGTTCCAATTATCACAGTTTGTATAAGCTTTATTAAACTCTACAATAAGGTTATTCCTTCCACCATTAGGTCCAACGACATAGTTGCATTTTATCGATTTCTTGATCATATCCTTGAGACAACATTCGAGCAATTCATAGTACTCAAGCCAGAAATCATCGGGTAATTGTTTGAGAGTTATACCAAGAGCATCTGTTAGAATACCCGTTACAAAGATATCATCAATCCAAAAGGATGGATGAAACACTGCTTCCTGGTGTAACCGCTGTGCTACTTTTGGACTGATGATATAATACCAGCCAGATAAGTATGGAGGGTATACACTTTTTGGGTACTCGTCCCAAGTTACGTACCATTTATTTTGCTTGTTTCGTTTAGGCTGTGTCATGTTCAATATAAATCCTATGATAAAATTTTCTCTGTCTGATGGAAGAATTTTTGTGAGATAATCATATGTTCTTTTTAAATTGAACACTGTGTCGTCATCAACTTTGAGTATGAATGTGGCCCCCTCACAGACTGTCGACGCCCAATGCAGACCCATTAGATGTTTGTAAGTCAAATTCCTATAATTTTCTGTGAACGAGCCTTGAAGAATGTCACCAAAAATTTCACTTTCATCCTTAATTGCTTTCTGTGTGATATAGCTGTAAAGTTTAAGTTATAAAAGTAAGAGTGTCTTCTACAGAAAAAGTTACTCACTGAACCAGAAAAAAAAATTCATATAAAGTGTAGAAAATATATATGATAAATTGGAGGGCACTTATCTGAAAATTTACTTATAGTTGGTCTATGGACTCAGTATATGCATTTTACTTTGGCTCTAAGCATCATAATTGATTTATATCTAGTTATAACATTTTGACTGCCTCGTTGGTCGTGTTGGTTGCAAGTGCGACTGCCGATCGGGAGGTCCTGGGTTCGATTCCCGGGTC
>DWDU01003053.1:0-12020 GCA_018245575.1 Jemadia suekentonmiller
CTGGTGAAACGTGGGAGTGTTCTACACTCCTCTGCCTACCTCTTCGGGGATTACAGGCGTGATGTTACGTTTTTTGTGGTATTCAGATAATTATTTAGGAATGCTGAAATTCTCAAAAATTTTATAAAAGGACTAGTGCTTTAATATACCTATTGTATCGATTAAGGTACATCCAAATACGCCTGCTCATCATACAAATATTTGTCTTTAATGGCATCTCAAAAATGCAGTTTAGCAGTCAGCGATGGAACCAGCAAGCAACTGGGGGGCGTTGTCGGGTAGGCGTCGGGGTGTGTTACCGGAGACGTCACATTGTAAAAAAGTCGCCATTAAGTAGAGTAGTGTTCCGTGACGCCTAGCGCACCTGTGGCCTGTTGACCCACATTATGTCGACGATAGGGCTGCCGCTACCGACATTCATTAATTATCACAATTTTGTCGTGGTTGACTGCAACACGATTACCGACGCTCTTACTCTACATTCTGTTCACGACTTCATAAAGAAATATTATCTGAAATTGTAATAAACGTCATCATAACTTTTGTTATAGTGCGTCTTTTTATTTAAATTTTGAAGGGGACTTTATGAATTTGAGTGCAACTCATACGTCTCGTTCCTGTAAGGGTTAGTTCTAGACATGTGCATAAAATGTAAGGCTTAATACTAATAATAATATAAATAATATTAAAAAAAATCCATAATATTATATAACAGAAAAAAAAGATTCTTTTAGTAACTTAAAAAATTATCTTGCCCAAAAATATAATTAACTAACCGAAATAATGTCCTAACAGAGAAGGATAGTTGAGACATTTTATTTATCATGTATTTTGATCATTTTGTTAACGTCCAAGGTCAGGTGTGCACAGTGGCCAGCCCTACGGCCGCTAGCCGAACATTCATTACAGTCAAAGCATCGGACAGAATTGTATCCTCTCTGATGTGAATGTCGTGTCTGGTGGCGGCACAATTGTTTTAATTTTCGATAAACACTTCAGCTATCACCCTGCTAACAGTATATATAATACTTGTTAAAAATTTTCTTGCAAGTTTCGTGTAAATCTCTGTATATCTTCTATAGAGACATAAATGTATAATCTCTACATTTAAATCTCTATAGAAAAATTAATTTCCAATTATTTGAAGATAAAGCGGTATTTCACATGATTATTTCAGTCAACATGATAAATCTTATTATTTTTAAGTTAAAATTTCAATGGTAATTGATACAACTTATCATAATAAGTGACAGAGCTGTGCGAAAGATTAAATATAAGCATTGGTTTTTGCAGCGAGTAGCACGTGCCACAACTAACTGTTTCTACCGATACCTCCCGTACATAAAACCAGCTGTCGTAAAATAGGATAACCCGAAATGGGACGATAAAGCATTATGACATATTTATTACCTAAATCAAATAACGTCGTTAGAGAATTATGTTGTTACTGACAATAAAAAGTTCTCTTTATAGCGCGTAAAATTCTGTATCTGGATCTTTGCCTTTTTAAATCATAATATTTGACGTTACAACTTTAAACAGTTACAAAATGTTCCATACTGGCGATACAGGTGTGCGTTATGCTACGGATAGTTAACATTTAGTTTGACGACTAAGACCACTCTGTAATGGGTCCATTGAACATAATTAGTATAGTTGAATTATAGTACATTGAAATAATGAATATAGTTGTGTATGTGTGAATAATGAAATAAATAAATAAAGTAAATAAATAATTATAAAATGTCCGCTCAGAATCGTAATATGGTGATTGGATGATATACGTTTGATATGATACGAGCACATTACAGCATCCGGCGACCGTCTATTATACGTACCTATATGATTGAACATTCGAGTCACCGGCGACGGCTGTGACGTATCGTTTTCAGAAACTTAGGAGGGCGGGTCTTTGTCGACATGTTTAGTTGCAAGTAGGCTTATTAAGCTTTTCAAGCTAAGAACCCTCGGTGTCGTAGTCTCGTAGTTCCTATTGGAGCTTAATGAGAAATAGTGAAATACCAATATGGACATTATGTTACCTCATTGTGTCTCATTTTAATCCATGTTTGCGTTGTAAAAGGTTTGTTGATCCTTGAACAAAGCTTATGTAAACATAAGAATAGCTGATAATAATGAAGAAGTATTGTTTTTGCAAACCATCCCGTTCGCCAAGACAATGATTATATCCGGCATTATGGAATGAAACCCGCATTAGCTGGCGGTGACCGCATCCATTGCGCGCGATGGCCGGCGGGTGAAAGTGTGCGGGACTTTCGCGTCTGTGTTCGCTATTGTCTAACGCGAACGGTGAAGTAACTCTTGTGTACGGTTGCTAGTCACTTTTGATTGGTTATATAGTTTCTCTGTCTGAAAATATATTTGTGATTCACAATGACATTAATACGTTTACGTACATTAGCAGTAGTCTCAACTTATTCCGGCGACAGTCCTACTACAAACGCTACTTCGGTAAACGGTCCACGCTGTACGACTTGTTACAAAAGTACGTTCAATTATAAGAGTATCCTAGAGTTTATTATTATTACAGTTAGGGCACGTCAGCTCCGTGGCGGGTAGGCACAGAGCATCGACCGCCAAATAATTACATACACCTTACATAGTACTAGGACGCGCTTCCTCTACATTCAACTCACTTCACACATACTCCATTCCTTTTCTGGAGTTCTGATATGGCCGGGTGACTGGTGTACAAATTGCCTGTATCCATGCACTAGGAAGTTAAGCGGCCTCGCCGCGCTGCTGTCCCCACGCTGGCGTCTAGCGCGCGTGCCGCTCGAGCTGCCGACTACAGTGCTGTTTAAACATTCCACTGGCATGCAGAGTACAGGACGTACAAAGTCGTCGGTAATGCATTAATGTGCATATCATAGTCCAGCCTACTGTTACTGGTCTACGAGGGAGCGGTCGCGAGCTGCGACTGCGTTGCGGTCGACGAGTCTCATAAACTGACCGAAGTCTTTACTGTATAACGTAACATCACGCTTATTATCCCCGGAGAGGTAGGCAGAAGAGTGTAGTACATTCCCACGTTTCACCAGTTACGTTTACGTCCCACTATGGAAGTTACGATTTTTAACAAAAAGGCATATTTACACACAAAGTTGAAGAAGTTTGACCTCCAGCCCATAATGGTTACAATCAGTCATATTGTTTAAATCAAATTCTCTGCCTACCCCGTAAGGGATCTGACATGAGGATATGTATATGTGTAAAATTAATATACTTATATCAATTGAGCAGAGACAGAAATTAACCTCAAAATTAAAAAAGAAGCGAAATATTGAAATATTCTATTGAATATTCTTTATTACTCACTTGCACCTTTAATCCATCACTATAGTTAACACATGTGAATTAGTTTGAGTACATAACAACACACGCCAGACACAACACTCTGCCCGGCGCGCACCTGGTGACTTCTTCTCTTTCTCGTCACGCACAGCTACACAATGTTAGCCGTTCAAATCATCTGAGAGCCAACATCACCACCGCGTGCTTATTGGCCAAATCGCATAGTGCGCGTTTCCCCCGATTCCCGGTTTACACTTCCGTCCCTTTTTTACGAAATCACTCCCACAAAACGCAGAAAAGGGACAGGAGAGATCTTACACATAAAATAAGTTTCCGTCATAAAGTAACACTGCATCGATCGTTGTATATTTGTAACTGTGAAACCGGCATCAGGGTCGGACTCAATTAGTATGTTTAAGACGTCGGAGCATGTGACGGGTGCAGGAAGCTGCGGCCGGCCGGCAGGGTTTTCCTCCGAGCGCCGCGGCGTCCTCAATACACGCCAATGACGCTACCATTAAATATTGTTTACATGCTACATGACGGGGGGATCCTTCTGGAGACTTAATATCTGGAAAGGTTCAAACAGGAATTATTGGTAACATTTAAAATACATATTGCTTCCACTCGAATTAACATTGAAATAAAACATTCATTGAGTAGGTATCTTGAACGTTTTAATATGTTCTACGACCAGTGTGACCACAGGGTCAACACGTTGTCATCGACCCTTCTTTGTAGGTCGCGCATTGCAAATCATACATTTTCCCTGTGATTAATTGTGTTTTTATATACTCACCTTTTCCAAAATATGTGTTCACCGCGACCTCCGTGTGCCTGTCATGTAAGCAAATAACTGAATTGTAAGAAACACCTTCAAAGATCAGGTCACTTTGATGTTATATAATTTTACCCTCGGCTAAATGTACTTTTATATTGTATGGCTCGTTTTATGACTGTTCTGTGACTGATCTTGAGTGTGTGGCTCACGGTCAGGTCGGCCAATGGGTACCTACTGTTAGTACTGCTTGCCTGTAAATTGTTTACACTACAATATCTTGTATGACAAATTATGAAAAACAAATTGAGTTTTTATATTATACGTTTCTGTTTATGCTCCTTTATTTTTAAGCACAACAACTTCTACTTTCAATTTCTTTACTCTTTCTGTTTTCTAAATAAATAAATGTTAGGGATTTTATACTTCAGTGATTTATTTAAGTGGGTACCTAACACTTCAGCTTAATATCATACATATAAATTACAAAAGAATACATGCAAACTTATAAAAATAAATCTTTGCTTGTCTCACTGTCTGTAATCTATGTAATTATTTAATAAATATTTCACTAGTATAATAGAAACCCTTTATTCATCATCATTAGCTTTTCAAGTCCTGCTACTGGACATATGCCTCATGCCTCACCTGAGCTCGTGATCATTCCCACGCTGGACATGCGGGTTAGGATCGACCATTCATTTATGACATATTATATACAATGTAATAATAAAACGATGATCGCTCCAGGATAGTTTAAAAATTATGGCATAGTGAAAATATGTAATGGACAGTGGTTGCTTCATATGTGACACGGAAGAACCAGTAGTAAATAAAGACGGGTAAGCGGCCATGGCGGGCGTGTCTCGAGCCGCGCGCGTTGGCTATTGTGTAATTACACAGTCTAGAAATGCGAGGAATTCGCACTGGCCGGACACTGGGCGACTGTGCACTATAGATTCTAATACAATAAAATACTAAACATAATATATAACATAAAATGAACATTCTTAAATATGTAAAATTAACGTAAATAACAATATAAAATATTCCCAGGTTTGTCTTATATATTTTAGGTTTAAGACAAATTCATATTTATTACACAGTCGTCAAATGCTATGTAGTTTGTATTTGAAAACCTGCCAGAGCTGCCTGTATTTAAAATAAGTCATTTAGAAAAAACCAAATCGTTTTGGGGCCGTACCTAGTGATTTAAATTCCGCTCAAGTCCATGGAAGGTCGAGCTCTCGTTGGGGCGCGATGACTCTTGGCGGTTTTCCTCCTTCCGTGTGATGGACGATTAATGTTGTTAGTAGGTCTTCAAGAGAATTGGGTGTATTATTACTTACTAACATTAATCAAGATATATTGCAGCTTCATGAAAATTATTGCTTATTTTAAAAATTTGATAAAATGGTACATTGTAAAATATATCTAATATATGTACTATCAATGCACAAACTGAATAATTGTACATTTTAAAACTATGAAATAAGTCGCCTCGATTACCAAGTTTTCCGACAATGTGCCTATGAGTTATACAATGTTAGACTTGAATGGGACGTTTACATAACACTAAATAAATAATTGTATGTAGATAGTGGCATTAGGAGATAATGAATGTGTATTATATCTCACAGGTGCAGGCAGATATTCAGTCTCTATTGAATTCATACACATCGGTTTTAATGATAAAAACATTGAAAAAAAAAAACCTTTTTACATTAATTATATTTCGTCACAATATATGTAAGTCGGGGGTGATTAAATTATTTCATCCTTTTTTAGTTAAATTTCATTTAACCGTGGAGAATATTTTCAACATTTTTAATTTAGATTTTTATTTCAAACTTTTTAAAGAGTCTAGGTATATACATTATACAAAACATAAAAATGGCCGCCATTACAAATTTTACAAGCAAATGTTTACTGCAACGCCCCCTGGTGAGTTATTACCATAAAACCTATCTAAAAACATGTACCAATAAAATCTAAACCCATCACTGAATACCACATTAAAATCGGACCAGTGGTTCTGGAGAAAATTGGTAATATTAGTTTGCACAGACAGCCTCTCACCCCAAACGCGTTTATACAGACTCCGTTCCGTCGCGGGTAAAAATAGATTGACTGAAAGTATTTATAAGTATATACTCGTATATGTAAAAATAGGTACATTATCGTATTGTTACTAATTATCTTTTATTTGAATTTTTTTTTACAGCTTAATTGCGCTTCAATTTTTCACAATAATGTACAGAATTCAAAATAAAAAAAAAAGTGTTTAAATAACTGCTTTAGTTAAAACTGAATTATTCTGTAGTGATTTAAATATGATATAAGCAAATGTTCTAAAAAAAATCGCTGAGGACAGGATTCGAACCTGCGCGGGTAGAACCCATTGGATTTCAAGTCCAACTCCTTAACCACTCGGACACCTCAGCCGCAGAGTAACGCTCGAAAAATATGTACCTACGCGTTTCAATACAACAAATCGTAAAGGTCATTACGGATTAGTGTTACAATTCTGATTTCATGTCGTAGTACAATCTCCCTTGAATCCAGAAACAATCTGATGAAAGCCAGTTCTAAATCAACACAGAAGCTGTTTTTAGTTTCAACTACAGTTACAGTCGATTTGTATATTTGTTCGTGTATAGGTATACGTACGATTTAGAATTAGATATTAGTATGAAATCAGTAACAGGCATGCTATTACAATTTAACTTGAAATGCACACGATTTTAATATGTAGGTAATTTGACTCATCAAAATATACGCAAAAGCTATCATAAACCAGAACAAAATAAATCCAAAAACCATTTGATTAATCTTTACAATGACATCCAAAGATTATAAAAAAAAAAAAAATAATGACAGTCAAAAAATTATACAGGACCTGTGAAGTCACAGGGAAAAATACAAAACTCGACCGCTAGGCACAAAACTAAGTTGATATGTCAACTTCACGTCACACTTGTACAAATAGACGAGAATATGTATCGAGGCGAGTGGTGAGGTCGTGTGCTACTGTTGCCCGTGTGCAGGCACTACGCTCACGTAATAGTTTATTTGACAACGTGGTTTGTTAGCATCTGGTGAGCTGGGCGCAGGCGCCGCGTACTGTGGCACCGGGTGGACGCGTAATTCCGTGATACTCATCAACATCATCAGCCTATTGCAGTCCACTGTTGGGCGTAGACCTCCCCTCAGGGGTTTTCGCTTATAACTCCCCCGCTGGGCACGCGGGCTGGTGCGGCCAGTAGGCGGCCAGCGCGTGTGGCTGTCTCTGGGCAGACCGCGCCATGTCGAGATCTGCCAGCGCCGGGTTCAGTCGCCTCTTCCGACACCCTGTATCCCGGCGCGGGGTCAGGGATCGTATACTTTCTTCGCCTCAACACGAAATTGAAAACTTTCATGTCATCTTAGTGCAATATTTTGTTTGCAGCCAAAATCCTCCCCTTCCTGGCGTTGATAGCGGCCAGTCTGCAGGCAAACGAGACCAGCGTGGACGTGGAAAACCCCATGGCCGGCGTGGACCCCAACACACTGTCCTGCGACCCCCTAGGGAAGGTAACTAGACACTCACATTAATTTCAAATTAGAATAAGAATAAATAATAAATCATTTATTTCAGTCATAAAGTAACATATAAAAAAAGAAAAAAAATACGAGGCCTCGTTTGAATACAAGATAAAAGATTGAATATATTTTATGAACCAATGCAGAAATGGAATCTTCTGTTACAAATCGATATGGTAGCGGAAAGCTAGAATCCTCGCGCGCTCTTATTGTATTCAGTATAATATGTAAAACATTTCGACTGCCGCGTTGGTCGCGTGATTGCAAGCGCGACTGCCGATCGAGAGATCCTGGATTCCAACATGACATTTCCAGTAGTGGCTCGGAGCCTGGCGTGTGCCCGGGGTGTGGCGACAGCCTCACCACCTGGTCCACAGTGGAACGTAAACGTAACTGGTGAAACGTGATAGAGTACTACACTCCTCTGCCTACTTCGTCAGCGATTATAGTCGTGAAGCTACGATGCAAACATTTCTTTCTGATACACATTGAGACGAATCTGATGATTAGTCAATTTCTTTCAGATCTTCCTCCTGTTGCCTCATTTCACCGACTGCTCCAAGTTCTACATGTGCGCTCACGGCGTAGAGGTGGAGTTCTCCTGCGCGCCTGGTAACCTGTACTTCGATTTCGAGCAGCAGGTAGTTTGGTCTCATGTCCTCGTCTTATTCTAAAACACCTGCCCATTTATGGCGGGCCCCCGGTATCAACGATACCGTTAATCATTTCTGTAGTGGTGTTTGGTCTTGGATTGTTAAATCCAAAATGTCACATTACTAATGTACATAAATGATACATCATAATTATAAACATTTCAAGTATCAAAGAAATAAATACCGTAAATTATATAAAAAAATTCTTTGTACCATATTTAAATATCATAAATAAAAATAATTAAAAAATATAAATTATTTCGGGCTTTCGTTCCAGACGTGCAACTGGGCGACGCAGACTAAATGCGTGCTCCGCGAAAGTCCCGAAGAGGAGATCGGCTCCGGTGAAGACGAGTTTGACTGGCTCACCGACCAGGCGGACAAGCAAGCCGGTGAGGACCATTTACTAAATTCAAAGCCTGTATCGGATTATGTATACCTGTACCCAACAGCGCACTGAGACAGGCCATTGTGAGGATGTGAAATACCAGAGAACTTCCGTAGAGTACAAAACATGGGGTAGACAAGTGATGACATACGAAAGTATATATTATTACGCATGACCAGCCTTCAGTACGCAATACTATACATATATAATGTATTTCTGTAATAGTGTATGTGAATATGATATTTTGTTAAATAGTCACTGTAACCAGTAATTTCGGTTGCTCGTAACCCGTTCTCCATTCACTATAAAGGTACAATATGCGCATCAGAATATCGTCGAATTTTAAACTGGAAGTAAAACGATACATCGTCATAGTCATCAACCACTCTCTTGCTGTCCCACTGGTGGGTACGGGTCTCCTCTGGGAAAGAGAAGAGTTGCGGCCGTTTCTGTATGTAATTCAAACTTGTACGAACTCTCCAGGAGCCATCGGGAGCCTCACGGCTAATGCTGTCGTGAACAATGTCAGGCCAATGTCGGTGGAGGCCTCCAAGACCTTCAACTCGCCGCTCAACTGCTTAAGAGCTGACGCCGCTTCCAGACTCGTACCTTACAAGTAAGTAATACATGACTCATCACTCGTCACAATAATTCCTTCATTGATGTCTTGATATTACTGAGGAATTAAAGCGAATGACAGCCGAACAATTCGTTCGGTAACATATAACGCAATAATTCCTTTTCCTTCTTTCTCTCTCTCTCTCTTCTTTTTCTCTCTCATTGGAGTGGTGTTACACAATCAGTAGCTTAATAAGCATCACATAAGTGGCTTTATCTCAGTTCACAAGTCTTAGCTAAATCCATCATAGCAAAATAGCAATGACAAATATCTTGAGGCAATCTTCAAAACGAAGTTGAAAACTGAACTTCTTTCTTGTCCTGGGATGTCTCTACAGGCGGCCTATCGAATGCCAAATCAAGTAGAGCCTATGCTGTGGTAACTAGACGGCTGATAAACTACACATAAATATGCATATGAATTTAATGTACGCACATTTGAGGTCATCACCCAAATAGGTATTGGTCCTGACTGAGACTAAAACCGGCGACCCCTGGATCAGCAGTCAGGCTCACTGGCCACTGTACCAGCTGGCCACTTACATCTAATACTGAATTCCATTCCCAGGGGTGACTGCCAGCGTTATTGGCGCTGTGTGAACGGCCTGGCCCAGGCTGTCTACTGCACGGACGGACTTTTCTTCAACGAGAGAACACAGCAGTGCGATTTCGAGGCGAATGTGAAATGCCTGGTAGAGCAAGAAGACGAGCTCAAGACAGAATTCATTGCTATAAAGAAGTAGACCGCGATCAAAGTATGAAAGTGTTTTTAAAATAACATTTGATCTGCCTTCCAAAATATATTTTTTTATTGTATCTAGATAACATTATAAAATCATAATGTTTATATTGATTTTATCCTGTCATTTGTATGTAATGAAAAAAAAAGGTAAAAAAAATATAGTTACATTCCAAACAAATCTTTATTGATTTATATACATGTTTTAAACATTGTCAATTTTAAAACGAGAAACACAAGATATATACGACAACAATAGGAGCAATCTCTTTAACTCGACTTTTAACTGCAAACGACATCTGTTCCGAACGGCGGTCCAGATTGAAATGACTCGGAACGCAACATGATCCCCACCACTGCGCTGTGTTGTGAACGAAATGACGTAAGCAATGACCACTATTAATATATAAAGATATATTATCGCTATTTATCCCTTGCTTAAATAGAAAATGTATTAAAAAAAAAACAAGAAACTCACATTGAAATTATTCGCAGATCACGTGTTTTGATATTCAACCTTGTTGATGAAATTTTAATGTCTGTAGGATACAAATATTGTGGGTTTCGATATAAAAAAATGTATTGATAATTTATAAGATATTTTTAAAATAAACTGAATCGGAAAATATTTACTCTTTTGCTTGCCTTTGAATTGTCCATCAACCATAGCTAACACTGTCTCCACCAGCCTCCTCCAGTCCGCTGCTGGACGTGGACCACCCCCAACGCGGGCCACCCCTCCTTGTCCTGGCTAATTGTCACAACGATAGTAGTAACCCGATTGTGAACATATCTCGCTGCACAGACATTACGTCATCATAGCCAGGCGCATAGTTAACTTCTATTACATACGTCATTAACAACATAAAAAACGTGACATCACGCCAGTAAACCCTGAAGGGGTTGACAGAGCAGCTTCTACACACCCACATTTCACCAGTTAAGTTTACGTCCCACTATGGAATAGGTGGTGAGTCTATTGTCATACACCGGGCACATATCCAAACTCGGAGCCACTTCTAGAAAATCTAAGATCTTTAAACGCAGGACCCGGTCGATCGGCAGTCGCGCTTGCATCCAAAATAATCAGCGAGGCGTCATCAACTTCATTAGCCTACTCCCGTCCACCGCTGGGCCTGAATTCTAAAATTTGCCTATCCAGACCACATAGAGCAGATACTGATTGGTCAATCTCATGAGTGAATGTATGTATGAAGTAACGTATGTATGAGTGAGTGTACAAAGAGACGGATGAACGTTAAAAATGCGCGTGAGCTTCGTAAACGTAGATATATTTAGCAGTCAGTGTTCTCTGCCTACCGCATGACGGCCGTTTAGTAACGTTATAATAATATCGATACTCTATAAACATTCTAAATAAATATTTGCACGGGAAATATTAAAATCATGACCGCGGGACAAACCATTCACCAGTATAAAGGCTGTCAAATGGCCTTGATAAATGTATATCGTTGTCACGCTAAAATAACCCTTTTGGTACATAAAATAAAGCACAAAAGTGAACCGTTGTATCGGTACTACGAACTATCGCTCGTTTGATACTGTATTTGTAGTATAACAATAATTGTTAAGGGAGTTCACGTCTTACGCGGTGGTCGAAGGAGGGGCGAGGGGAGGGGGTGTAATGATAATAACAGTATATGTATGTTGTCGATATTGGAAAAGCCAGTCGAGAATGTTTAATTCGAGTCGAGTCGAGTCGAGAGTGTTTAATTAGTGTTTCCATTAGGGGGCACCACTTTTACGAGAGTTACGTAATCTACAATTAAATTATAAATCGCTAACCACATGTGCAGAGACTGACTGGCCCGTTGGTGCAGTGGTTAGTGAACCTGACTGTTGCGCCGGTGGTCGTGGGTTCGATTCCCACCCAGAATAAATATTTGTGTGATGAGCACAAGTATTTGTTCTGTGTCTGGGTGTAAT
>DWDU01003054.1:0-12017 GCA_018245575.1 Jemadia suekentonmiller
AATTAAATCATTGCATTATAGTTACCTATTACAGTTACGAACGTAATATAAACGTAACATCGCGCATGTATATCTCCGAAAAGATAGGCGGAGGTGTATAGTATACTATCACGTTTTACCAGTTACGTTTACGTAGTATCATGGAATAAGTGGTGAACTTTTGCCACGCTCCGGCCACAAATCTAATCTCCGAGCCACTAGTACGAATTTCAAGCTAGAAATATCCAACGGTCCCGGAACCGCGGATCGGACTCGGTCCCTCTCGACAACAGTCGCACTTGCAACCGCTCGGCCAACGACATTTTCTGTAATAGATACGTTATTTAATAATGATAGTTACCTACATTAAGGAATTTAAATTTTCTACTAGACTAGCTTCTCATTAACTTTTTGTCTACAGTCGCCCGGGAAAAGCTTGGAGGAGTTCCAGGCTGACGATTTCCCGGCTAGCTCAGTCTTCCTGTGAGACGCATTAAGTATGATAGCCCATAAATATGCTATATGGTAGTATGTTGTAGATACCTACACGTGGGTAGGCAGGAGATTTAAACAATTTGTTTTTATGTACTTCTGTTTGGGTGGATTATGAGAGCTTTAATCCAATGCTTAAGATAGAATATCTTATTACTTTATTGTTAACTAATACTAAACGAATTAACAGTTCACTAAGTATTCACTTAGCTACAGGGGTATAGGTATGTATATTAACTATTAAAACCATTTATATTAATTTGTTGTTTTGCGCTATGTACAGAAATACTAATATAAATGAAACTTTGAGCAATCGTAAATATTTATTAAGTGTTACAATTATTTAGATAATATTATATGAAGGTCTTGGAATGTTAATGTAACATAACAATTTTTTTCTATGTTGGTTATTCTTACCATATTAACATAATGGAGAAACCCTTACATGTATTAACTTTTTTTTAAATGGTAATACTCACAATGCTGCCAACATGAGAAAAATATAATTGAAATTAGAACACATTTTTTTACTGAATAGCTCTATTAATATTTATGTAATCAGCCAGTGTATTACAACAGGTAATTGCTTTCAAACTATAGATATGGGGGCTTGAGTGCGAAACATTATGTATCATATATGTAGGTATGGCTAGCATTGTTATAATTAATACGATAGGCAACGACGAACAACGTTAGCTCTTCCTTACATTTAACATGTTTATGGAAATCTTAACATCGCGCCTGTAAATTCCCGAAGAGTTAGGCAGAGGAATGTAGAACACTCCCACGTTTCACCAGTTACGTTTACGTCACACAAAGGAATAGGTGGTCAGTCTATTACTATACATCGAGCACATATCCAGACTCCGAGCTTCTATTAGAAAATCTAAATTAGAAAATTTAGTCGTGCCCGACCAGGGACTTGAAATCCAGGACCTCCCGACCGACACTCGTACTTGCATCCAACACGACCAACGAGGCAGTCTAATGGAAATAATTCAAGAAATGGTTGACACAATCATTCAGTGATTTATGATATAAAGTATTAATTAATTTAATCGCTAAACAATCTTTCTTTTAGAACATTAATTAAATCGTCATCACCAACAGCATCATCGTTATAAAAGCTCATACGAGTCCATTGCTGAACATTCTCTCTTATGAGCGTCACTGCGTCCCCGCTTGCCGCGTCCAGCTTCGCTCCACCGCCCGCCTACAATACCTACATACATTTTAAAGTCATATCATGTAGGAATGTGTACATACTTAACAATTTTATACAGCAGATTAGTTTACAGCACGCAATCAATGCTATGTTAACAAGAGCCGCGACCTAGACATTTCTTAATTGTGCCCGCGTAAACAACGTGCGAAAGCACACATAATATTCGCATTAACTAAAGCGAAAACAAATATTAGTGGCTACGTAATGAATTGCGAATGTTAAGACAGTTTTGTTAATTCCTTTTTATTGTACCTATACATATTATCTATTATCATAATGGTGCTTGGCAGTTGTAAACCGACATAGAATGTGATACATACAAACTCAGATAGGTACCAACACTAGTGTGAACTACAGAGCACTACTATTATCACTCCCGTGTCTGTTTAGTCGGGAGTCGAATCTGACTATTAAATGGTGACTATTTGATACCTAAAATACAATAATAGCCTAGTCTAGATTAATCGTTGCAAGCGCTATTTCTGAGCTAGAGGTATTAGGTTCGATATCCGAGTCGGGTAAAGTATTATAGTTTTTTCTGGAGTTCCCGGTAGTAGCCCAGAGTCTGGATTTCTGCTCGATGAATGTTAATAGGCTCACCCCCATTACATGAGACTATGACTATGTAATTAAGAAGTGCATCTAATAGTGTAGTGTTCACTTAAAGAAGAGCGATACCTACACATAAATACCACTTATGTAAACAAAAAGTTATGATTATTCTGTAATGCCATATTCAGTTTAGTGAACCAATTGCATAAAATAAAAACAAGATTTTATTTGCACCTAAATGTGAAGTTTATATTCTATAAATTCGCAATCTGTTCCCGAATGAGTTTCGTTGAAAACCTTATGTCAGAACTATTATGTAAAATTATGTTCCATAATTTTTGCGTACTTGGATCTTAACGCTATAATTATCTTTCTTTAACGACGTTCGTAAAAGAATATTAACTATGATCATGCAACTTTGTATACGACTGCAACTTAATACAACTTGATATGGAGTTGTACAGGCTTAAATATCTTTTTTATTACAAGGAACGGGCGAGCGAAGGGGACAAGCTCCAAAGACGCCCAGTCTCAGGGAATCAATCAGGGAAGTATCAGTTTAAGTGAGGTTTATAACAACCGAAACTTTAGAAGGTATCGAAATTATAAGGATTTTTCGCCTGCGCACCAAAACGAGCTCTTATTTATGAGTTCTACCAATTCACACAAATTCATAATTGACAGTAACTCAAGGACAATGTAACTGTACAAGAAAGATTTATATATGTGCGCATCGCGAAAATATACCTAAGTAAACATTACATGAATGTGTCTAGAATGACAGAGTGATTATGTTTGAAATGGCAATTAATACAATGTTTTTTTGTCAATTTCAACATTGTGTCGATCGTTACAATGAAGAAATAATAACTACGTATATGCATGCCTACACGTGTAAGTTTTTGGAGTCGTCGCGTGGCGTCAGTGTGGAGCAAATAAAGTGTACAAGGTTATACGACGTCGTGGCTCTAGCGAATTGACTCATTTATGAATGAGCTGCAATGTGTATCAGTGTTTTAGATATGAGATAAGTACACTTGTCAATCTCAATCAATCAATGACACCTACGACAATTATACATGACATAGAAATATAACCTTGGATGCAGGAGCCAACTGAGAACAACATCAGAGGACTGCCAATCTTGACCAAATAAGTCAAATACTGTCTGACGCGCCAGTCAGCAGACTCCGAGACTACCGTACGTGGATGACGAGAGTGATGGATGTAGAAAAAGTACGCCATGTGAGAATGGATAGCGATAGTCACTCAGTGCTCTCTGCCCACCCTCTAAGGAACATGGTATTATTTAAAAAGGTGTTTGTACATTGAGGACATTTACGTTGCATAGGTAGGGAAAATAAATTGTTTCATTTCTGAACGACCATTCTAATCTGGGCCACAGTGACAAACTTCTGTACCTACTTGGTTTTAAATGCATAACTTCAGGACTGATAATTATTATGGAATTTTAAAGGTACTACAAGTACCTACCTCTGTAAATAGAGATATATGGCACCCGATGCTCTCTGCCTATTCCGTAAGGGACGTGGCGTGAAGATAAGATATGTAAGTAACTACCTAACTACATGCATTTAACTATTGCGGTAGCCAATTGTTCACCCAACGATTGTGCCAATAAATTTATGAGAGAATATCTACATCACTTTTTGAAATAGGTATTACAACACTACGTTAGCCCTTTAATATCCATGTGACTACTTAACACTAACAAAAACCAATGAATCTGTCGGAACCTCCGAATGTTTATTGCGAGATTCCGCGCCGCCTGGTTCTCCTCTCTCATGTTTATTAAATTATTCCGGGGCCTTTGAATGATCTCATTGATCAACAAATGATAATGGCAGTTTAAAATTTAGTTTGACATTACCTGCGCGGACCTCACCTGGCCCGTTTTTTCACATTTCATACCAACATAGGGGCGTTCTGACAGATTTTTTTCCTGTATCGTTTCGGAGGGGTAGAGTTTATACAAAAAAATAACAATGTTTTAATAGATAGCTATCAACGCTTATGATCCGAATGTACTTTTCGAAGTCACCCTTAACACGAATTGGGTCTTAATTCGTTGGATTTTTTCAGTTTTAGAGTTTCTACAAAGCAGTAACATGTAATTAAGTCGTTATGTTACAAGTAAATATTTGTTTAGCTCAAGTAGACATGAGTAGATTTAGCAGCGTCATATTTTTCAGACTCTAGGTGACAACCCTAACGAGTAAGACACAAATGGAACAATACGCTAATCAGTTAAAAATAGGTTTCTAGCTCTAAAAACTATTCTTGTTGACGTTATATTATAAGATACCTTAGGGTTGCTGCGTCTAATAATACTAATTTCTTCCGAAAATTTAATTCATGGCTTATACTGTTTTGGATTTAAAAACTTTAGGATCGTCTTTTTAATTAAAAACTCAATGTAAGTAGGTCACGGTAAGTACATATTAAGTACGCTATAATACCTATGCAAAAGTGTGTTTTGATAACGAATAAGTAAATTAGGCAAGGAGTCGAGTAAATTTAAATATTTCATAGGTAGGTATTGGTAAGAACCAAAATATTTAGAATTTTGATATCTATATAGGTAGATTTCTGCTCCGTTAGTCATTTGGCGTAACATAAAACCTAAAATCACGCTTGGAATCTCTGACAAAGTAGGCAGAGGATTATAGGACTTCCCACGCTACACCAGTTACGTTTACGTCCCACTATGGAAAAGGTGGTGAGTCTACTGTCATACACCAGACACATATCTAGACTCCGAGTCGCTATTGGAAACTGTAAGTTAAAAAATATAAAGACACTCGCGACCCGGGATTTGAACCAAGGACCTCGCAATCGGCAGTCGCGCTTGCAACCAACACGACCACGAGTCTGTCACTTGGCGGTCACAAGTCAAGGGGCTTGGCGTAATTTGGCGTAATAATAATAATATATGTATTCTTGTTAATTTAGAATCGTTTCAACCGACCCTTCTTCTGTTTGTTCGTTCTTGAATAGTAAACAAAAGCGAGGAGTTTAATGTAATGAATGGCCCCTCGTTGATATCTCGAGCGTGTGCTCGACTCTCGATAGATCGCATGGGGAAATATGCTCGCCGACTAGATTTATTATAGTACATACAGTTATAATATAAACGAAATTAAATTATAGATACATTATAGATGAAAGATAAATTGTGCATAATTTAAAATTATGCACAATTTATCCATGTGAAGTATTTGCCTATAATCCCCACAGACGGTGTGCAGGTTGGGGATCGCAGCACACAGGTTCTCGCATCGTCTACGCTACGGTCGTCGCCGTCGGCGCCAAGGGCTCGTAGCCGTACCGGCTATATCGGCTATACACTGCTCTGTATCGGCTCTCGCTAAGGACTAGTATATTCTACAGAAGGGTACATGACAGACAGGTGGAGTTGGCTTGAACTCCTATTAAAATGCAGCTTGAAATCAATTACACCTTCCATATACTTTTATAAAAAATTATTATTAATGTCTTTGTAACATTAATGTCATAGGTATTTACAACATGTATAAAACACGTGGAAAGTGTACAGATCCATACACCCACACCACGGGCGCCACGGACAATAAGTTACCTATACATTACCCGTTCTACAGGGACTACAAACTAAACAGAGCCTGTTAATGGATCGATGTACACGTGTCGGTGTTGGTGTCCGCTATGCGGGGTGCGCGACGCGTGTGCGGACACGAGCGCGGCGGCGTGCGTCACGGCCGCCGACACAATGCGCTGCGACAATTGACACAGATGCAGCGCTGTTGCGTCGCTCCGTGTGTGCTCAGCCGATGTCGCTTGTGTACTTACATCGTACCAGCACACTCACTGTAAATAGTACATACGAGAACCATATAACATTTGAATTCACGTCACCCATATATGTAGGTATATACAATTTGAACGGTCGGTAGGTACCCATCGTTTTGGGTCGTAGTGCTATCATGTTAGAGCTTTCATCGTGATCTTCAATCGTAGGTAGGTATGTCCTTCCTTTGTTCACTCCAAGTGCCCCTTGCTGTAACGGTGAAGGTAAATATCATGAAGAAACCCGCGTACCTACAGTGCTCCATTATCTTCTCTAAAGTGAGCACGCCTGCAACCTGGACTTAGTCAGCGTTACACGGTATATTTAGCCTTAACCCTTCATGTCCTATTACAATTCTATTTTACAAAATCATCTTAAGGAAAAATATCGTTTTATAAAGAGATCAGAAAAATAGAGACGAAACATGAGATTAAGATTAGGATAATTCAAAGCGGGTACTTTATTAATGTTTATGATACCTACATTTGTAGATATTATGGCAATTAAATGACCTACATCAATTAAATGATTTTCATAAAATTGAGATGACATGAAGCACTGTAGATTTTGATTATTGACAGGTAAAGTCATTTAAAAAATAGCGTAAAATATTAATTGACGTATAAAATAGCCTAAGAACATAATTAGATACCCATTCTATCCCAGCATGGACGAAATGAGTGAAACTGATAAATTTCTAATTTAGTTTAAGAAAAATACTGGCGCAGTATTGTAACACAAGTTTTTAATGCATACTTTCAACAATTATACCTATTATAATTTTCACTGAACTCGAATAAAGGCGTTAGTAAAGCAACAATCGACACTGAATAGTGTTGAATGACGGCAACAATAGTAGGGACATGGCCACCGAGAATAGGAAATTTCATTAAACAGGGTCGCCACGTATTAAGTGGTTCCCGTATTTATATCCGCAACCAGTGGGTGGCAGCACATGTGTGTTCTGCTACCGTTGATAAGCCTCTTCGATATGTAATTTTCACCGAGCTTAAACAAACATAATAGCCCCCGATATGTTTGAGAGTGACAATTGCCATTGAAAATGTCGAATGAAGCAGTAACGACTGCGCCCGAGACGTGGCCGGTGATATGAAATTTCATTAAGTAGAATACACACAGCACAAATACGTCTATTAAGCAGTATGTCGCTCGTGTTAATGTTCTGACAATATATGTAGTAATATGGGTGCCGACAAGCAAAAGATTTATAGAAATAATATTTTAAAAACTCATGAGCTTTAAATAAAACAGACCTATGTTTTATTTGAAGTGATATACTTATTTCAATATGGTATATTTTCATTTCAAATTTCGAATTTTCTAATTTTGTAGAAGGACTTGAAAAAAGTTTTTTTTAAGGCAGTAATGCTTTCACGACTTCTTTGGTGCTACAAACAAAACAGGCGACGGGGACGTTTTATCGTCGTTATTAAACGGGTTTTTTTATTAACTGTAGAGTAGTAAAATATTTTATTTGTTAAGTTAATCCCTTCCAAGCGGGTATTAAGTTTAGATATGCTTATAATGTATTATTTCACATCTATATATGTATTTACGAAAGCTAACAACATCAAAGGATTGATTAGTTTCAGGTTTATTTAATTTGACGTACTGTTCATATTTCGACTGTGGCGCGGTACTTCACAAGACGGCGGGCAAACAGCGCGCGTGAACCCACGAATAATTCACACGCGAGCCCTACAAATAACGCTCCCCGACCCTCAGCCCCCGCACCTTCGCCCCTGGCCCCTCCGGCCGCAAACTGAGTTATTTATCGCCCCCCGCCCCGACCGGGGACAGGAAATACCCGCACGTATTTTTACTGCCGGCTGAACACCGCGCGTGAAGCCCAGCGACATCTCTCGGGGGGCGCGGACACTGTGAACTGGCGTAGCGGAATTAGTGAGCGACTCCACTCGACTACAGATCAGCTGAGTTCTCGCGTCAAGCTTCAACATTAAAATTATAAAGTGCTTTATCGCTCGTCGCATAACTTTGCCTCAATGAGAAATGAATTATCGCTCCCTGTAGATATAAGGTCGTCCACCTGTTAACACCTACGCGAACGTTAACGTAACTCATCGCGTTCGTTCGGTAAGTGGTTTAGCATACATCTTATTAGTCACTCCGCCACTCTCTTATCTTATTGTATTTCCAAAATTATACAAAAAGGATGTTTCCTTATCTCTTTATTCGTGAACATTAATCATACGGCACCAATTGGTGTTTGGGTCGTAATCCTTTTTTTTCGGACATTCGCAGTTTGTATTTTGATATTTATGTTAAATTGGTAATTTGTCATTCTTTGAGTGACATTTGACAAACATTTATACGGTGATCAGATTTAACGTGGGCTGCCAAGCGGGAAGTGTCTAGATACATACATATATAGAACTAGGCCACCGTCTAGTTTGCTGTAAACACGTTAAAATGTTTGCTCTCTGTGACTTACTGAACCGACACCCCTAACGTCATAAACTGCGATCCACAATAGCTCTAGTGTACACGGCGTACTACACCTACATGTATGTATGAGTCGTCGTGGACTAAGTGCCATAGTAAACAGTCGCGCAGCGTTCTTTTATGGATATTCCAAGTTATCCCATATTTTTACTCGCGTAATATTATCTTTATTAGAGATTTCACCAATTAGGTCGTCGTGACATAGTCAAGTGTAAGATTTTATTTAAAAGTATTATCTACATACTGCACACAATCTTTCATTGATTGATATTGTTGTCTCTATGTCTTTATTACTGCTGTTTAACTAGCCATTATATAAGGTTGCTTTGACACATATGTCGCAAATATGTTAATTATCTTGAAGATAGCATTTAAGTCCAAAAGAACGCTTTTGTCTTCTTTGTCTTGTCGCTCTTCCAACGCATTTTGCGTTCGGCTACCGGAGATGTATCTTTCCAGGAGAAACGAAGCATATTCTACTAGTCTGTTCACCAGACTGATGTTAGTTAAGTCGCCTTTAAGGACTCCGATGAGGTTTAATTATAAGTGTCGACATAATCCGGAATCCACTGCTCCACATGCCTTCATAAGATGTGGTTGAAGCGATGCAATCAAATATACGAGTAGTTAATAATAGTTTCAAACAAGTTAAGAAATTATATCTGTAGAATTATATTAGGTATATGAAGAGTTTGATGAATCTAGAATAAGCAAGGCAAGTTTGTAATGATAGAGGTATTTACCACTAGGAGCTCTCTGCCTCCCCCGTGAAGGATTTGATGTGAACTTATATACATACAGTACACTTACACTTATGTACAGTAAACGCTGTGTAATTTTAATGAGTGTTATCTTTTACAAATCAAAGAACAAAAACATTGTGAGGAAATAATAGTTACAATTTTTAATTATAACGTTTAATTAAGAGCCTATGTATTTATGTAAATAAGGTCTCTGGTAACGCGAGAGGAGTTAACTGTGATGAGTGGTTAAGAAAAAAAGCTATGTGTAATATTTTTAAATTTTTTGAAAAAAGATCCAACGCATAAGTCCAAAGTATAATTCAATGTCATTATCCTGGCATTTTTTGTAATGTCTTTAAATACATAGGTATAAATCAATGCTTTTATTACAAAAAAGAAAAAAGTTAATAATGTATTTAGCATCACATGCTTATAAATGGTTTTTTCCTCTTAGTTTACTGTGAAAAATTAGCATTTTAATATAACGCTCAGGAGTTTCCCTTGACAGTGTAAATTTCGTACCTACGTATGTGTAATTTGCCCTCTTTAAGTAAGTGAATTCGTATCTCGTCAAAGCTTTAATGTGGAAATTATAAAACCTTGCAGATCCGCAAATGTCCGAATGGGGGATAATTGACGCTTTAGTAATAAAGTGGATGCTTATAGTACTATTTCGTAACTAATTGCTATCAGAGGGGAGTTGACACGAGTGATGAGTGTGGACGCACATTCACTCACGAAATTGGTTACGTCAGTCATCATTACCCAGGATGTTGCTGTGGCTGAACTCGGTCGCGACCAGCGTGGTGCGTTACAGGGCGTTCAACTTTAAGACATCCTTCCCTATTCAATTTAACCCACGAGAACCACGAATGACATCCGAGAAAAACTTGTCAAAGGAAATGAAAATTATAAAGCATAACAAAACAGGCGTACCTGCCTACTGTTTTAGGTCCGTTATAGACTCCATTAAGTTAATAACGCAAAGAGGTCTATAATGAAGGTTATTAAATGGTATTACGTGGATGTTTTATAAGGATATGCGTGTTAAAACGGATTACACCCGCGCGCGTGACAAGTGTTAAAAATTGTGGCTGGGTGTTATCAGGCAACGTCGTCATATTTATTTATAATGTAACTAGGAGAATTGTTTAAAATTGTCCTCTTCAAGCAGATTAATGAATTTCCTTATTAACTTTAATAACGATGCCTAATGTTTTTGTAGGTAGCGCCCAATCACGGTTTTAACTTCGAATGCTGAGGAAATATGAACATTAGTTGCTTACTGATACATCTGAACTATGTCATAACACTGGGTCAGAGATTCGTAAAAATAGCTATTTCTAATAATTTTAGCGCTGATTACAAATATACAAACGTACTTTTTTAGTAAGGAATTCAATATTCGAATGTAGATTTTAGTAATAAGCGCTGCTTACGGATTGTATAATTGTATTATCAGTACTTTTTAAATAGCGGTCACAGATCACACTAACAATGTGGCCAATAATAACTTCGATATGGCTTTGTGATTAACAGTTATAAGAGGAAGGAAAAGTAGATGTACCTATAGGTATAACGCAGAGTTATTATAACATGTAGGAAACACAATATAATTAAAAAGTGACACAGTGTGAGCCGCTGTTTCAGCGGAGGAGCTGCAGTATCGCTGGTTGCGGTCGCCAGTTGTTGTGCGTGTCAATTAGTGGGCGAGTTCGTTAGTGGACGCCCGCTGTAACACGTTTGGAGATCACGTGAAGGTTAATAAGCATGTATTTATATTATTACACTACTACATTATATAAACAGATATAAATAATTGTAACCACTTGAGAATCTAAGCAATTAATTAATGTAATTTACTAATTACATTTAAAAGGTCATTCAATGATTCTACGTGAAACTTATTTTTTTTTGGGTGGTTTAACAATGTTGCTGGCCTCTCGGCCACTTAAAGGTACTTTGAGTGAAGCTTCAGTGATTAGTGACAGGTGAACTATGAGTTTTAGTATGGTGTGTTACTTCGTATGTGCTAGGATAAATTCTTGATACAACGCGGGATATATCAAGAATAATTAGTACTTTTTTGTCGGAAGTTGTTGTTAAAAGCTTGACAAATAATGTTCTACGACACGTTATATAAGAATTACGGGTGACATTTCTACATTTCATATAGTTGACTGTCAAAACGTCCGAAATTAAATTATGAAAGTACACGTTCCCTCCTTCATTGTTTTAATGAATCGGTATCTTACTGACCCACTTAGCCGTGCGTTCCTAACGATTATTGAGACAGTCGCAATAAATTAAATAACAAAATCCGAGCGCACGCTCTCCCTTCGCCGGGAGCGGGCGTCAGAGCGGCAGCGGCGCACCCCCCATTTTTTTGCGGGTAGGTAACGTGCTCGGTGACACCTCGCGCGGGTCAAGTGCGGGCGCGCGGGCGGGGGCGCTAATTCCGAGCGCGTGACCGCACCCCCGCGCCGCCCCGCCCCGCTGGTCCGGTCCGGCCGTTTTCCCGCCGGATTTGCGTTCATACAGTAAAATAAAAAGGGCGATTTGGCGCCCTCCATCGCCGCCGCCCGATTAGCGGCGCCCGGGGAAATTAAAAGTATTTTATTCCAGCATTTATTCCCTTTTTGTTTGCGCTGAATAACGTACGCGTGCCGCGCTCCCGACGCCCCGCCGCTGTGAC
>DWDU01003055.1:0-12015 GCA_018245575.1 Jemadia suekentonmiller
TAGCTTCATTTTGACGTACAAAAAGTGTTCCACTGAACCTATTTTGAATAAATGATATTTGAATTTGAATTTGAATTATACATATTTTCCAACAAGAACTTATGTAGATTCACAATCAAACAGAATTATGTCAGTGAAGAGCTATAAAGTTTTATCGTACGCGCTATTTTGCCGCATTGTGTACACCGAAGACATCAGATATGACGCGGATCGATTTGCGTAACGGAATATGTCATCGCGGAACTTGTCATACTACCGGATGTACTCTCTTCAACAATGAGTCGTTGCAATTCCGACATATGTCCTCGGCTCGTATCACCGTCGCTGTCCACAACTGGTACCAGTTTTATATGTAAATCCCTTTACAATAATATTATTACAATTCATAAGCTATGAATTTCAGACATAAATATCAGCCCTAATTTCAGTCATTAAATTCAGTTATACAGATAAATATTTCACCCTTCAAATTATGTTTAATTGTTTTGTCTTTATTTGTGAACCATAATTTATCTTTAAAAATTTAATTAAAAGTGAACAACAGCGAATTAAAATTAATTTAATATCTCAATTGTTACGTTGGGTTTATCGAGGTTATATTTATATTAAATGATTACAATAAGCAAATATGAACACCATAACATCAGATATAATTCAAGAAAACTTCGCTCAAACTACACAAAAACACACACACACACATCTGTACATAGCGATGAATTACGAAGCCGACTAAAAAGGAAACACTTAAGTAGCGTTCGCATGTCGTAAATTAACTTTAATTAATCATCCGACCACTTCGGGCGAATATCAGGGCCCCGGGATGGAGGAAAAAAAACCCCGAGTGGATTGAAAAAACAAAACCACATCGCGGATTGTTCGCTCGTTCGTTGTTCAACATGCAAATGAAGGATGTTTGAGTAATTTCAATTTATTACCGACTGAAGCAAGTTTTATTACGTTACGGGCAGAAGTAGTTAACAAAGCAGCTACCTGATGTGATATTGCCAGTAGAACGGGGGTTGTACCTACACCTACATATCAATAGCCATCACGTAAGTTATGGTAGCCCACAAAATATGTTTTTTTTTTCACTTTTTATTGTTAATGTACCCCTTTTAAATGCATATTTGATCCGTGTTTCCAAATGCATATTATATTTCAACGAACATCTATTAAGTTTAGTAATTGTTTAAAAACTCAACATCACACCTGTAATCCCCGAAGAAGTAGGCAGAGGGATGTAGTACACTCCCATTAAATCTACGTAAATTAGAGAAAATCCATAGGACTCGATCCAGGAGTTGAACCCAGGTGCTCTCGATCGGCAGTCGCGCATGCAACCAAGAAGACCAACGAGGCAGTCACTGTTTAATAAATGAAACTTTTTGTGAATATTATCGATAGGAAAAGAGGAAACGTGATTTATCAATAATAAATCGACACGTATAACATGTCGGCCAGCGCAACCAACACGTCTCATATAATTGCACGTAATATGCAAGTAAATGGCATCGATTTGTATTTTTACCTTGCATTCGTATGCATCGTGTGCAACTGGATTACCTAGGAGTATTGATTGTGAGTCACGTCTGGACGCAAACAAGCGTGATTCTGTAGAACGAGCGCTTCCGTGTGTCGTATGAGTGTGACCAGTTCCGACATTTCATCGGTAACGTTGGAAAATAAGTTCTGAGAAAAACAATGCCGTCTTGACTCGTGCCGGATGTGATCTCTACGCTGAACGCGGCCTGTCGGTTTGCGTCGTGTCACTCGAGCTCCCTGAAACGCGTTTTACACGATCGTAACAGTAAGTGTTAAGGAACGCAGAAATCTGTATAAAATCATTTCAAAACGAATGACAAGTATGCAAGGCGGCGGACGGTTCTTTTCTTCACATAAAAACACTGAAAAAAAAAACGATAAGTAATATACGTTTCTGTTTCGGTAACTTGCCGGTATCGGTAATTGTTATAAATAAACTAACTCGGAAATAACTATCAACAAATCGGAAATTAATAGAACATTTTAATTAATTCCTGTATGTGGTATGCATAACCAGTTTAATGTACAAATGTAACATTCTAATCGCAATGCGTGGCTGATCAAAAATCGTCTTATCAAACATTAATATCTTTAAAACCGTGTCATGTAGAATTAATATTTAATTAAGTATCAGATTACCTAGTTCTTTAACTGATAACACTTTTACGATTCTCAATTTCAATATGTACCAGTTGCCACATTTTATTATGTTAACCGTGTCTTTATGTTACTTAGATGTATTATAGATATTTCTTTTTATTATATTTTTTTAGTATTTTCGAGTTAGACTACATACAAGGACCGTCCATTTAAGATTGAATGGGACAGAGCGTCGTTGTGGACATCATTCCTACGTACAGCAGGAGTACATTATCTTGCAATACCAAAGATATCAATCTCGTGCTAAAAGAGAGCCAGATCATATTATATAAGTTTAATAGGTGCTGCTTAGATAGGTGCAAATTTTAGCTAGAGTATAGTTAGTCTGTCACTCGCTCTCACCCAGCATTTAAATCTCTGAGGAGTGTTAAAGGCTATTTATTACCTTAGAAACAATCCATATCGACTCAACGTGCCCTTGAAAGTCCGGAAACGAAAATTAAACTTTGCCTATTCAATGGTGACTTCGTGTTGCTCGCTACCTTGACACCACCAAGGTTGCGAACGATCATTTTTTTTTGTATAAAACAAAAACAAATCCATAAAGAAATATTTCTTAAACTTTCAAAGAAACACTTATCAAAATTGTGTGAAACAATTTCAAACGAAGCGTAGCACTATCAGTTTTCCAGTTAATCTCAATCTTTATCACCGTAACGTAACCACGGTGCACTCTGTACGTGTTCTATCTACGGAGCCACGGGAATTAATCAACAACACGAGTGATTGGCGTTGTTTAAAATAGTCGTTCAAACAGGTCGAATTGAACATTTTATATACAGTAATGTAACATTTAACTGCACGTTTCACTGTTATGTATAACTAACTTAAAGTAGACCTTCAACGCAACACACTCGCACAAGCATACGCTCAACAGCACACATAGAAATCACATACATAAGGTAATACAGAATGCACGCCCTCGCTAAGAAATAAGCACACAATTAAAATACTAAGTGCGATACCACATCAATACCATACGTACGCCGCGTTCTCGGAAGCTATCAAAACATCGCACTAAAAAGGGAAACGTTAACAAACACTGCCGTAATTATACTTGAAACAAGTTAGCCAATCAATCAATAAAATACATGCATATAAAAATAAAGAGATAATAACAATAATGTACTATGATAATGCAATTGCAATACATTTTAATTTATTGTTACACACGTATACATTTTAAGATAAAACGTAACAACACGTCTGTAATCCTCGAAGAGATAGGCAGAGGAATGTAGATCAGTCCCACGTTTCACCAGTTACGTTTACGTCCCCCTATGGAATAGGTGGTGAACGTATTGGCATACCCTGCGCACATATCCAGACTCCGACGAACTTAATAGAAAACCTGAATTAGAAAAATTTTGTAGGGCCCAACTCGGGAAACGAACCCAGGACCTCCCGATCAGCAGTCACACTTGCAACCAACACGGCCAACGAGGCAGTTATTATATAATAAGATATACCATGATATTTCTACTTAAACGGTAAGCATACATTTATAGAGATGTAAGATTTACCCGCTACTGTTACTAATAGCGACAGCATTGTTAATCGAGGTCGAGTGGTAAAAAAAAAATTGCAGTGATTCTGAGGCTGGATTTATGCCCCATGGACGACGTTGTGCTCCCATCCCTCATTTCATAGGCGACGATACCTAGTGAAACGTGGGTGTACTCAGTGTACTGCACTCCACTGCCTACCGCTTCGGGGATTACAGGCGTGAAATTACGTTATCACTAGTATCACGTATAATTGACTATCACTTTTAACAATAATTACTTGTAGGTATTCCTGACCAAATAGGTATTTATCTGACATGAACTGTCCTATACACGCAATGCTCACTCGCTTTTATAGACAGGTGTATGAAGGAACATATGTCTACAATTATCGACATCGCGATTGATAATTACGTTACTATTATGAAACTTGCAAATATATGTTATTAATTAATCACATTGGATTCATAACGTTGTCTACGGCATATGAAATCAACCTACCCGCACTTGGAAAGCGTGGCAGACTGTGGCTTTTGCCTAAACCCTTCTCACTATAAGACCAACATATGTTCAACAATAAACGTAACACCACGCCTGTAATCCCCGAAGAGATAGGCAGAGGGGTGCAGTACTCTCCCACATATCACAAGTTTCATTTACGTCAACAGTCGAGAAAAGTCGAAATAATTTTGAGCGAGCGCCAAAATCGATCCACATGCGTGGGCGCCTCCATCCGTCAAAATACAATAATATTATTGAATAGATAACTGAATCCTTATCCGCTATCTTATCGCTGGGCGCTGTCCTCTATGTCGACAATGAATATTACTAAGTACAGTGATAAACAGTAGGTACATTCTGGCACATTTCGATGGCATCCGAAATCACTTAGCATTTTTATTGCGATGCAATACAATTCAATAATTTAGTACATGATCATATTGAAACAAAACGCTTCGCAAATTCTGAATTGTGGTGAACTGGAGTTATGTGGGGATGAACTACTTTTTCGTTTTAAGATTTTTACCACTAATCACAAAAAAACTCACATATGTAGTTGGTGATAAGCATAATAAATAGTAACTAACTTTAATAAATTGAAGTTTTAATAACATTAAATGAGCTTGGAACCCCGTTCAAACACAATCATTTGTTAATTCCAACATACATACCTGCAACACTCATAGATTCCTTCATGTTTTAGAAATGAGTAGAAGTGAATCTATATCATTTTTTCGTTACATTTTGAATCGAATACGCGACCTATGCATATTTAACAATATCACAGCTGCATGCCACTGAATATCTACTGCCCTACTCATTACTACCCTCGACTGGAGAATGGCTTCAGTATGTTCCGCCAGGCTATCACGATCCGGTATGACAAAGATTACAAGTAAACATAGCACTGACCGTGTAGAGTGGAATTAAACTTAACGTAACAAACAGTTTTAAGAATAAGCAATGAAAAATATTTATTTTTCCGCGGTGCTGGCCGACATTATTGATCAGTTCTCGTGACACGTCAAGAGTACGTAAATTAACCGCTCGACGTTCGACATTCGAAAGGTTTGTTTTCCTGTTACGTCCGTTTCCTCTCGTGTGTACGTACATTTATGTGCAAACATTCAAAGTAAATGTATTCAACTAACCAAGGTAACCAACCTAGTACCACTTTCATATCACATAAAAAATCTAGGTAATACGTACTTGTAACAGCTATCAATATTTTTTCTTATCGCGTACTGATAAATATTTATCATTATCATCATCTCGTGTATAACGGGATTTCTACTCGATCTGTTCTAGTTCCACTTAGATTTATATTTTCACATTTGGAACAGAGAAAATCTTTGTGTTACTGTTAAGTAAGACTTTGCTTGCTGGTTGCTCTAATATTAGTAAATGACTGGATGTGAACTTCATTACATTATATTAGAGGCAAATATGTAGATGTCTATTAACTGCTTTGATTGCTTAACATCGCGGTAGCTCGACTAATGTTTTTTATATTACTATAGTACAAACAAATAAACGAGATGCTTTCCATTGTAGCTTTCGTTCAAGTGGACGTAATAAAATAAAATCGTAATGTAATTTAAATGTTCCTATTGCTCCTTGTCGCGACATTTTCGGTGCTGTAAATAGTGGAAACTATTACGTCAACTTAATGGGCGACCTTTTATTTCATTCAAGTAATTTCAACATGTCAGAAACAATTCAGTTTTAATTACTACTCGACTATCTCGGCAATTGTATGAAATGTTAACTATTTCAACAATGTCATTTACATTTCTATGAATATTTGTAAATAACATTTCACAATCATCTCTGGAAGATTTATATGTAAATTGTAGAATTGTAGAGTATTTATCTTAGATGTAGAAATGATAACAAATGTAAAGGAAAAATGAATGATAGGCGGGAACGCGCTTGAGAAACGAATGGGATAACATCTGGCAGACAACTTGTCCATATGTCGTCATTAAACTACACATAAGAATGCGTCGGCGCTATTAAGAATGGACGAGAGTTTAACATTAAGTGAATCACCTACCCGTTCTCAATTGTCAGAATCGGAACATACAAAGTACGGAAAAAAATGTGCACAGGGTTAAGTGCAGATTACATTTTGAAAGCGCAAACTTATACAGTGACGTCACGAAGCGAGCGTAGCGAGACGGATGAACATTTGCATTTTTCCATACACTTGCCAACAGTTTACTACACCGTTAGCTTAATCGCGGACCATAAGATCGTGACCTTATTACAAGGCAATTGAGTCGAGAATCGAATGCGCGATCGCACGTTAGGAAACACGACTTGAATATTCATAAGTTTACTGTTCTTCTAATTCACGTCAGTGATCCACTCCTGCGTCAATTGGACTGGTGTCTGAACTAAATATTTTTTATTGTTTTTCAATGTCAACTTATAGTTCGATAACACAAGACACAAATTCGTCTGCTTACAACAGCTCCACACATGGTCACCGTGATCATGGCATTAGCAAAATCGGGAGAGCCTGCTCTATGATTTATTTATTATTTATTTATTTATCATTTATTCATACATACATGACTAACCTTACAGGTACTTAACTAATAACTAAGAAGATGAAAAGCATTGATATACAGAGGTACCTATGTGTATGCATGTAGTATAGACTATATGTCACATATCATATATAGATTTTTTCACACCTCAATGCACCAACACTCATATAAATAATTCCCGGTGGAAACGGAACCCACAACTCCCAGTTCAGTCGTATAAGTCCCTAACCACTGTACCTTTGTTAACAGATACATAATAAAATATTACACTCATAAAATAATTACACTCGTGAACTAGAATCCTATTCGAACTACATCCAGTTTACAGTTACGTGGATTTTGTCTACTCATAAGAACGATATAACATAACAATGAGGCAAGAGAAAAACATTTCCGGAGCATGTTCGGCTTCTCGTGTAAATCCTTTAAGCCTTAGATATATTTCATGTACACATCATACGCTTTTATATTGTTCTACGACGACTCTCGTATGCCGTTGAATGCCATGTCATGTAATCACGAAATAGCTTTTGGACGTTGCTTTTATTATTTTATAGGAACTATACTATTAGATCGACGAAATAAATTAAGCGGTAGGAACAGTACGAGTGAATATGGTTATAGAAGGAAGATTTTCCACAATGGTGAAGAATTAAATAAACAAAAAAACTTGAAGTGACAGTTACACAACAGAAAGGTATCTCTCACTCTCCTTCATAGACAACTCTAGAAGGTGTTTATAAATGACATTATAACTTGGACACATAATTTCAATAAACCAAAATAAAACGCAGCACGCAAAACAAACAAGTTTAATATAAAAGACAGCAATTACTTTGTTTAAACAAATAATTAGCCATGCAAAAGAAACAAGAGCATACAATTATGGTAATACCAGCGTAGCGAACGCAGCGCGCGGTCAC
Source organism: Jemadia suekentonmiller (assembly GCA_018245575.1). Taxonomy (NCBI): domain Eukaryota; kingdom Metazoa; phylum Arthropoda; class Insecta; order Lepidoptera; family Hesperiidae; genus Jemadia; species Jemadia suekentonmiller. The sequence goes on from DWDU01003055.1 coordinate 7,687, forward strand.
AACTTCATACAAGTAACGCTAAGGTATTTTACATTATATCCGTTCATTGTTCTCCATCAAGTTCAAGGGAGAGTGCTTCGCGCGCGTCGAGATGTTCCACACGTATTATAAATAATAACTTCCGAGCAGTTACTCTCAATTTGCGCCAAATACATTATACATACCTACATTACATGTAATTGGGTGTGAGCCTATTAACGTATGGTATACCGAGTACTAATCAAGACTCCGAGCTACAAGTACCACGAATTTTAAATTGCTAAATCTAGTATCTCCCGTCCCGGGGATCGTGCTCGGGTCCTCTTGACTAGCTGTCACCTTACACCAACGAAGCGGTCAATTTATAATTAAATCCGATAACATGCACGTCATTTTATAACTTACCACATGTGTTTCTGCCGTGTCATGCGCGGTTAAACTGGTCCCTAAAACATCAGCAGAAGCTTTTAAAAAAGTTGTTACACGGTATTTGTCACTTTAGAATCGCGGCGACGTCGTCCATTTTCGACGGCGTCATCGTATATCATACTGATGGCGGATGCGCCCGGCCAGCTAGCCAGTGGAACTACATAGATTTTGTGTTCGAATAAAAAAATTTAACCCACCGTGCATTTCAACACGGTTGGCTTACTCGCTGGGCGTGTGAACGCGAAACAAGAGCGCATAAATAATAATTATTCCAATTATAGCTTCCATTCCGTAACGTACCATGATTAAAACGCCCATACTTGAAGCTTCGTAGTGGCGGCGTGTCTAAAGTATATATCAAATTAGGCAGAGTCGCGCGCAATCGTTCCCATGAGTCCATATATCATATATTCTCAGAAAAATACGCAAAAAAAGTCAGCTTCGATTCTTATCACCTCAATTTTAACGAAATTTTTTAAGAACGTTCAGAAAAGTTCCCAGAACGCATTTGTAACCGAAATGCATTTCCGACCCAGAGTGAATCAGCCGATCGGAGTGTGCACTAGGTTTTTTATAGAGAAGGCGAAAGAGCCGTCAGAAGATAAACGGGTTTGGTAGTATTAAATACTCTCAAATCGCAGGAGACTCTTTATTTTTTATAAGCATCATGACAACACAACATTTTGAAGGTTTTAATTAAATATTGTATAAGCTGTGCGTTTCACTTAATTTCATTCACATTTTATCCCACCATTCATTCATCACAAGGCACCGTACAATCAACAACCGGACCATTTATTATCCTCGCTTTCTGAATACTACAATTGTATAACCATGGTAGAGTTTATGAAAAGTGAAATCGACTTATAAGGAATCAGTTTAAAATAAATCACAGATACCTACATGGTAACGTCGAAGATGAAAAAGCACTTTGAACCAATTTTCAGGTCAATCAGTGAACACTACTGTTGGAAAGCGTCACATCACTGCTTTCCCTGTACTGAGGTGTAATCATATTCCGTATAGCGTGAAAACCAATCGACACCTCGACCAAGGATCGTAACCGGGACTCTTATGCTGTTGGAATAAGGCTCAGTTTCGTATACTTGTACATGTCGGTAAGTAAAAAGTGATAAAAACGCAACGTTCCGTTGCAGCGGCCGTATCCGCGCAAATCTAGAGTGCACGAGTTTATTCAGTCTGGTGACTTAGTAAGGCTTTAACGCTCGCTCCGCTACTTTTAAAACGCTTAGGAAAAGAAGTACACGTGGCGATGTTTTTACTTACAGGCACATCTTCGTCACATTGTCTCCTTAAGGGATTTAAAGGTGAATAAAACAAACGAAACACCACGCTTTTATTTCTCTGAAGAGGTGGGCAGAGGAGTGTAGTACAGTCGCACGTTTAACCAGTTATTGTAAGTTCTATTATGGAATAGATAGGGAATTGATGATAAAAGATCTATTTTTTTTCGTATGTTATCAAATCGTCAAACGGAATGCAGGCCGCATGGTTTAACGAGGCCACCAAGCCCATGAAACGAATTATCTGAGTCGAACTGTCCGTCATAGATATGTAGCCTTAGGATATATAACAGTAACAAACCGTTCGTAGGCAACACACAAAAATAATTTCCCGCCGGAAATCGAGTCCGGAACTCGACGCAATAGCAAACATGTTGAAATATTCGGTGGAATACCACTAGCCGTATACGAATGGTCAATTTAACAATAACTAATATTTGTATTAATAAAAACTTATATTAGATATTTTTAAATTATATTTCGTTTTGACTACATTCTACCCTCGATGTTTAACAAAAAATCTACATAGTACATGTTCAAGGATATTAAAACAATGCCTTCTCCGACCCTTTTATTTTTCCACTGTTGAAACAGGGGTTTCCTTTCAGAATAAGAGGGTTAGGACCATAGTCTACCACGCTGGCCAAGTGCGGGTTGGCAGACTTCACATGACTTAAGAAAATTTGTGTTTTACTGCTCTACTGTTACTATTGTTCATGTGCAATAGAATCTACACACCAGATAACGAAATAACCAGAATGACGTCATAGAACTTAAAGTGTATATAACTACATACATTTCTTAATTTTTCTATCGCAACACAAGTTACATGAGCGTAAGTTATGAATACAATTTAAATACATTTGACCCGCTAAGTATAACAAGTGAACCCTACCTTTCAAAAGTTACTGAAACGCCGATTGCTCAACGCCGCGTTTTATTGTAATTTAATTGTAATTTCGTTTCCGGTTCACGTAGCGAGTAGTCAGAATGGTCGTCTATTAGATAACACTTTACATCTTGCAATGTCAATTATTTATCACTCTTACAAATTCCAAAAATTTATCATACGTTCGCCCATCTAAACCTAGTTTTAACCTTACAAAAGTGAATAAATTAAATTTGAACTAAATATCACAACTGCCAGCCAGACATTCATACCTCATGCATGTCATTCGCAAACAGCTAACAGACATCGCGAGAGTTGTGAAATTCAAATATAAACATATCAAAATGCAATTGAGGATAATACCGCATTAGCTCGCAACGGCCGCGCGAGACGCGCTCTGGTTGAATGGCAAAAATAAAAATATGAAAGGCCAGCGAGCCACGCCCACTTTCTAGCTGGGCACAATGCGCAGACCGTCTGGCGAATGCGCTTGCGCAGGCCGGATGCTGCTACGCGTTTCGAAAAGGACACCGTTAAATGTTTTATACACGAGATATATTCTATTTATCCTTATAATTAAGACTGGAAACCAGTCAATACATATCAATCCTTGATATCAGTGGATTGCTATCAGTACATTGATACTAACTACTGTATGCACCGTCCTGGTGGCAGACTTCGTTGGCTTCATTCATTCGTTTCTTCTACAATCATTAAAGTCGTCATACATTCTCGGCTAATGAAGGAACTATAAAATATGATCATTGCGTATTAGGTCCGTCCATACAGAATTTCATTTCAAGACAATCAACAAAGGAGCATATAACGGTTTAGTTTTTATCTTTTGCCAAACGAGAGTCATAGCGCCCACTTTCTAGTTAGGCACAATGAGCAGATCATCTCGTGACATGCGCTTGCGCAAGCCGGATACTGTGTCCCGAGCGCAATGGACGCCGGGATTAGGGTTGACACGCGATGTTACTTGAAAAAAAAAACATGTCGATTATATTGAAATGCTAATTTTGATTTCAAGTACCTACCAATTTACTTACAATTAGGTACAAAGAAAATCAGCCACTTTATTATAAAGGATAAGTAATTTTAATACACAACCAAATAATTTTTAAACGATACATCTACGATCTATACGATAGTGAAACAAATCATGTGAATCATGTGTACACCTTTCCGTTTATTCCGAAAGCACTGTAATGTAATTTTTAAAGCGACAACCCTAGCGTGATCTCTTTTTCAAACGTGAACTGTAAAAATATATATTGTATAGCTGTACACGCTAAAAATGAAAACGATTATCGTAACGGTAATCTTTTATGCACTCTGAATGTATTGTGACGTATGCCACGGATGTAAACACACATTGTAACGATACACGACTTTTGAAAGCACCGAATGAATGGCGACGACCTTAAATATACATATATGAATACAGAAAGGTCTAACTAACGTTACGATTTTATTCGTATACAAAATTTGTTCGAATTGATTTTTGCTAATTATAAACTAATAAGTTAGAGATTTTGATTTGGTTCAAAAATCAATGATTATTAAGGTCCCTCTTATATTTTCCTTCACATAACACAAATGCGTATAGATGGAGACTGACATGAATCTTTATGTTCGATTCTTCTGAGCCTAGTACACTCACATGAATGCAAACACACACTCTTGATCCGACTTTCAAACCTACATACAAACATTCACCTACAG
>DWDU01003056.1:0-12013 GCA_018245575.1 Jemadia suekentonmiller
ACATTCATTTGCCTATCCCTTCGGTGATTACAGGCGTGATGTTACGTTTATGTTGCTGTTCATATACGATATAAAGGAAAGGAATTTACCCATATGTAGCATAATTCGCCCACATCATTGTCATGAAAGTGACAATCCTGGCGTCGTCTTCGTCCATAGGCAAAGGCAGTCGTTCCAATTCAAATATATAGAACAACTCGTCCCGGTTCGTAGTCGCGCTCAGACTACTGTTCGTCAACAGTCTTCCCAAATTCCTGTTGCCTATGTACGTGAAAATATATTGATGAACCGCTTCACCGGACATATTTGCGTACAATTCAGAGAACAGAGACATTGGGCCGACGAATGTGAAATCAGTGTTGAGATTTATAATTCCACCTACAAGAATCTCGTCTAATGTTGTATTTGTGAAATATGTATCTTTTAGCAGTTGCCTGAACTCATCTTTGTCTTCTGACGGCACGTGGAAACTATGCTGGTCAAGCGCTGACAGATCTTCATTCTTTATTCTGTCCATTTGACTGCTTATCGTGTTATGGTCCAGTATAGTGGTCAGACCTTCGACCGTGTTGATACCGAGCATGGCTGGGACCGGATTTGGAATTTTCGTTTTTAGCAGATTGTAAGGAGTGTCCGTTAGAAAAGGCTCTTCATCATCGAAGATTTTTTCTGCAGACGGAAGGAAAACTGACTTTGGATTCATTTGTTTACCGATCGCTTCTTCTACCACGGTTATTGGCATGTCGGAGTATACTTTCAATAGTTTTTCGGGATCTGTGGTTTTGAACCCTAAGGATTTTGCAACGTGGCTTGCAGTTTTTGAAGGGTCCACATCGAAGGACTGGGGCGTGAAGGGAAAACCGCTTTCAGATATGATTCTGTGAAATAACCCTTTGGTTGATGCTGATAGAGTCAGATAGATTGCTGCTACGCCACCGCTGCCTTGTCCAAAGACGGTAACATTGTCGGGGTCTCCATGAAAAGCGGCAATATTCTCTTGAATCCATCTTAAGGCTGCTCTAATGTCCTTTAAGCCGGCATTTCCAGGTGCTTCCGGGATGTCCAAATTTAAGAATCCATAGACATTGAGTCTATAGTTCAAAGTTATGACAATAACTCCATGCGTTACGAGATATTGAGGACCATAGAAAATTGGCGATCCGGAGCCTACACCAAAATCACCGCCATGGATGAAAACTAGAACAGGGAGGCTGGTATTGGTAAATGCTGGTGTGAAAATATTTAGCACCAAGCAGTCTTCATTGTCACTCGCTGCAGCCAAGGGGTCGTACGTAGGAAACTGCGGACAAAGTACTGCTCTGTTGTCGGCTATGTATACCCCTGAAAAGGAAGGTGGAGGTGCTGGAGCCTGCAAGAATGTCAGTACTCAATGAAAACGGAAAGAGTATTGGTATGTCCTTTATAATTCTGAAAGGAATATAGCAATGGAACATCAAGATATTTAATGATGACTACTGTAATGTAGACTTTTGGATGAATTTACATATATGACTAAAATTCTAGCAGAAAAAACACTAATCGGAATTCTCGTTTTTAAATAGGAATTTAGCAGGAGTGTTTTTTTTTAATACTATAATTTATGTTTAATAGCTTCCAAAATTTTAGTGAACTATACTTTGTATTTTATACTTTTTACTCCAAAATAGTAAATATTAATCATAATTATAACCCCGTTTCATTGCAAAAACCCAGTTTATATTTAAATTTTCGTTAATCAAATTTGGCGAGATTCAAATTTTAATTACTCACCCGAAATTTTATTGGAATCCCATATCGAATCCCAAGAAACTCATAATATAATCCATTTGGATCCAAACTACCTTCAATCAACCCTTGTTCAGTTGTTACAATTAACGTATTTTCCAAACTTAAAACCGCTACAACAAGCGCGGCAAAAGTGACAGCTAGCACCGCCATCTTACAAACTTAAAAACTATATCATAACTTTTTTAAATGTAATCTTTTTATATAGCAAAAAGTTTCGTAAACATGTAATAATATGAAATTACAGCTGAATGAAAAGCTGGTGATAATAAAAACTAAATACAATTGCGGCGTAACGCTGTTTTTACACGTTTACGTACGTGTCGTTTTGAAGGATAACATGCGAACGTGATCAGACGACAGACAATGAACGATGATTGTATAGTGAGAAATATGTTATGTCATATCGATAAGATAACGATAATTATGTAATTAATATGTCCGTGTATTTCATCGTTCAGTTCATTCACATCAGGTACAAATACATACTCGTAGAATGAATGTTTAGACTCTGTTAGTGGCCATAATTAATAATTAAGAAATCAAATGTGTAATCCTAATTTCACGCCTAATCCCCGAAGTGATAGGCAAAGAAATGTAGTACACTCCCACGGTTCAGCAATTACGTTTACGTCCTACTATGGAATAGAGCACATTTTCAGACTTCGAGCCACTACTAGAAATTCTATATTAGAAAATCCAATAGTGCTCGACTGGGCGTTTGAAGCCAGTACTTCTCGTTCGGCAGTTGCATGGGCAACCGACACGACCAACGAGGAAACATAATATGTTATATATATACTTAAATACGTACTTGTTACTTTGTTACGCGCGCATTTTAAGATTAAATACACCGGGGCTGAGTAAAAATACATTTCACGACTCCGTGGCAGGTAGCAACTGTTTTAGACGCTTCTTACAACACCTTGTATCCAAATACAAGGTGTCGTTAGAAACTACTAAATCCATCGCTGGCAGAACGCAGTATGGCTCGGTCTGCCTAGACACAGCTAATTACTACGGCCGCTAATTGGCAGCAGCGTAAACGGTGTGAGACATTGTGCTCTGCGATCCCCAACTCACATGCGTAGGGTGATTATAGGCATAAACTCTCAGGGGAGGCCCATGTACACCTGTGGATTGTAAAATAATTATGTGATCATAATGTTGAAAAATAACAGTGAGACTTAAAAAGGGTAGACAAGAATGTGGAAAATCAAAAATATACAATTATTTTAGGTTTAAATATATGCAAGTGATAAGCAATCAATTTAACTTCGGAAAAACTTTAACGAAATAATTTATAAGCAATTAGTATCACTCACAGATTATATATTATAATATAATTGTAGAATATTAATTTAAAAAGTCTTATACTAAACAGATGTACAGTTTACTCAGGTTCAAAATTAAGCTCTACAACGCACCTGTGTCAGTTAACATTTTTGGGATTTGTTAACTTGCTAGTAAAATATTCCGCTTATTAACCAGCTTAAAAAAATGACAATCATTAAATTCATTACAAGCTAAGCATTAGCATAACTGAATAAATATTCCTAATATATTTCAAGCGATAGGAATTATTTACCGATTATAAAAGCTATGTAAAAAAGAGAAAGTGCATTAATCGTTTACGAACGAACGCTGCCAAAGCAGAAGTATACAAAAACTTCGAATGACGTTTGCGTGATTTTAACTTATTTTGTTTGAGAAACGTGTGTTGTAATGTTTAAATATATCAAAACACAGGGATCATATAATATTCGTATTCAATAATCGTCAATAGAAATACGCAATAATATAGCGCGTACCTACCATTTATACGGAAAACGGTAAATAATCCAATACTGAACCTTGCTTACGTGTTTTCCAAATATCCTTGTTTTTAGTGTTGAAAACATTAGAAATCCACATAAAATGCAAACGGTGTGATCATTATACAATTAAAAACTATTTCAACCTGCATTATGAATAAGAAACCAGCCAGAACGGGTCCCAGGCTCCGCATAACACGACCAGCGAGAGGCAAAAAAGACGAAGCCGTGGAACTGCAGAAGATAGACGAACGCAAATTAATATACACCTGTCAATATTGCCGCGTGAAATTTACACAGAACAGTCAGTTCTTCCGTCACATGTCGTCGAATCACCAAACGCAACAGCTGGAGGCGACATACGAGTGTAACGATTGCCAAGTCGTGTTTTCCAAGAAGAGCAACTTGGACATCCATTGTCAGACGCAGCACCAAGTGAAGAGTAAATCTAAGTGTGAGACGTGCGCAATAACGTTCAAGTCGCGCTACTGTTTGCGGAGACATTTGAAACTGAAACAGTTGCTGGCTGAGAACGCGTGTGCTAAGTGTCAGAAAAAGTTCACGGATAGGGATGGGCTAGTGAAGCATGTAAATAATAAACACACATCCAAAAACGTGATGTTCCAATGTGATCATTGCCTGCTCAAGTTCAAAGCCAAACAGTCACTTCAAACACACTTAAATCGTATACACAAAAGAGTGTGCTAGTTAATTTTTATATATGTTGTTCTATATATGCCTTCCATCGCGGCCTTTTGAGGTTCAGTGTTGGATATGTTACCTCCCCTTGATATTATTGTGCCTTGTTGGCTTTCAGTATTCAGTGGTTTTTTTAGTTTCCTCACGTAATGAGACTTGGATTCTGAAAGAAGTTCAATATTTTAAAATCTACCTTGATATTGAAATTTTATTTGATTTAGTTTTTAATGTCAAAATCTACAATAAGTTTGTCATTCGAAGTTCTATTAAGAAGGTCCCATGTTTGTTCATATGTTCTAAGGTTTTAAGGTACAAACTTTTAGCTTACTGTAATATTTGTCCAATTAGGATGTGAAATAATATTGTGGTGCATTAGGTGCCATCCATATATTATGTCACACAAGTTTCATGAATTTTTGACCTCCCTATGTCCTTGTCACAGCTAGTCACACTTATAAAATTCCCCCCCACTGATGTGATGTCACATATTTTCTAATTTTACACCTAGAAAATTACTAAATATAAACGAGAGTTCCCATGTTATTTCTATACCCATTTAAAGTATTTTACCACAACTTAATAATACTTAGATGTGTTATATTTTGAAATATGACATCATGAAATTCAATCCTTGTCATACAATGTCACACTTTGTGGACTTCCTCCACCCCATTGTGTGATGTTATTTTTGGATGATCCCTTATGAGACTTATTGAGACTGCCTCATTGGTCATGTTGGTAGAAAGTATGACTGCCGATTGGGAGGTCTTGGGTTCGATTCCTGGATCGCACACTACTAAATTTTTCTAATTTAGATTTTCTAGTAGTGGCTTGGAATCTGGATATGTGCCCAGTGTATAGCAATAGGCACACCACCTATCCCATAGTGAGATGTAAACGTAACTGGTGAAACATGGGAGTGTTCTACATTCCTCTGTCTACCTCTTTGAGGATTACAGGTGTGATGTGATGATATGCCTTATGAGAGTAGGATTTATATCCAGCAGTCGAACCATGAAGGTCGACATGATGATGATGAGTCCAAGAGTGGTATTTTGTATTCTTACTGTATACAGTAAACTACACTTGTCAAGTACAGTATATCGGTTACTCCAGTTTTGCAGGTACTTCCAGCCTAGCTTAAGTTTAACATGTGCATGTTGTTGCTAAATTCAATATGTGTTGTCAATGGATAATTGGCATATCCATGCTTTCTGAATACTTTGGTAGTTGAAATTTTACCATGTTTTATATTTTAATGTCTTATATTGTCATTTTTACTGCAATTCTGTACTTAATTTGTAATAGATATCTCTAGATTTGCAGTTTTAAATAGCTTGCTTAATGATGACAGTCTAATATCGACAAAATATTGTTTGTGTATTAACTCATACATTACATTAACGAGTAATACCTGTGTTAATTTTACTTAATGTAGATTCTTCAGTAAGACAATGATCTCAGGCGTTGGTTCTGGTTGTTTTGATTTTGTTGCCCTATTATAAAAAACTTGAAAATTAGATGTATACTTGTAACGCCATCTATTGACAGCTTGTAGAACTTTATCATTTATGAACTAAACAATCGGTTAAACAGTGTTCCCTAATGCAGATATAATTGCAAACTCAATATTGGTACACTCCATATCCTGGCTCCAATGCAGGATCCACCATCACTAAGTTCTTTTACAGGTGTATCTTAGAACAGTATTTTAAGCAAACATAGAGGAGATTGAGTCATATTGATTTAAAACTGCAGGGCTAGCAATGTACGTGGAATGTCCGTCCTATATGAGATTAAGTATTAATGTAAGTTTAACTTTGAGCACATGAAATTGTTGTGGGCAACCCTGATTGCAACTACTTAAGAATATTGTCACATTTCTTTAAATGTTACCTACTCAAAGTTATATCTTAAATCAGTCACACATAAATTACTAATATTGAGAACCCAATTGGAATTCTCCTACTAATATTTACTTAACGAATAGTGGAGCCATTAAGTACTGCAGATATTGTAGCATTTCTATTGTTATAACTGTTAAATAAAAAATATATTTAAACTAGACTTTCTAGATCTACATGGAGTGTGTTGGAAAGCATCTATACCTCCTTATCAGATATGGAGGCCAAAAGCTAACCTGTCATATAATTTTAAAAAATGTCTAATATTCTAATGGTTCGAATTTAATGTAGTATTTTAGTAAAAAATCGCTTCTAACTGGCATTGTTAACAGTATTTCTTTTATTACGTGTCCATTCCTAGTGTTAGTTGGATAACTTTAATTAGTAAATAATGTAAGTAGCTCATTATTGATATTATTAATATTCTTATCATTGTTTTAATTTCCGTAAAACATGAGGAAGATACGTTATTTGCTAACATTTCGTAAGCGAAAAAAGAACGGCTTAAGCAGCTGCGTAAAATTTGAAATTCGAATTTCTACCAATCTTAACCTGCGAGCGAGAGACAAAATGAGACGTATGCTTTTTAATAATAGTATAAGTGAAATGCTAGATACCCCGCCTTCGCTTAAAAAAGGCGGGAACATTATTATTCACTTATTTATTTTTGTTCAATTCGAACTGTTATAAAATAGTGTGAATTATAATAATTACAATTATCAGTCGGTACCTAACGTTCACAGGTGTTTGTGTCTTATAATGTTACTTAAGGGATTACTACGTAAAATTTTCTCTGCGATCTCAAATAATATTTTGATTCGATGGACGGATGGTTAACGATTATAAAAGTATGGGTGGATGGGATACTCGCATGTTATCGACAAAGTAGTCATCGGGAAATAAATTATGTAGTTCTCCGGGATGAATTAACAAATATGATAAGGCACTTAACGTATCTTCCAAGGGAAACGTGATCTAATCAAACATGTTCATTTACCTAGAACATTTGCGGAACAATAAGTATTAGAATAGATTTAGACTCGTCGAAGTTGGATTGAGATTTACTGTGCGTGTGAACCAGCCTTATGTTTCTGCTTGGCTGTTAAGCAACGATTAATAATACGAGTAACTGTTGTGTTCCGATAGACAGGATGGCAGTCCAGACTTATCCAAGACAAATGAAATTGAATCATAGTTTTGAACTGTCTTCTTCTTTTTGTCTATAGGTGATGGTGGTAATCCATCGTGGTAAAAGAATTAGTCGCAATGTCCAGGGTGCGCCGGGCACTGCCGTGTATATGTTCGTACTAAGACATAGTCGCCGCTCGGGGAGGCTCCTATCATGCAACCATTTGAACTGTAATAAACCTTATAACCAGGTAATCTAATTTGTTAGTGACTTACGTGTTAGAGAAAATAAGGGGTGAGTAAAGTAGTAGATATGTTGCAAGTGTTGCAGATATTGTGCGTGGGTACTAGTATTTTATTCATATTAAATTTTAAGAAATTCTTACATACCGTTTAGTTTTCATGTGTAAATTGTAAAAAACTTGTGTTTTTATTTGTAACTTATTTATTGATTTGTTCAATTAATAGATTAATATTATATGATAAGTATATTTTTTTACACCTACCTAGTTTTTCTCACATTTGGTTAAGTGATTGTGATCGGTGGTTACGCGAAGTTTTGAACATTATAGTTTCAGAAAAAATATTTTTAACTGCTTTGCATAACATGAACTGCGAATATTTGTACACAATATACATGTGTAAGTAATGCGAGTAATATATTAAGCGTAATATCATCCGAGCGCGTAATAGAACATGACATATCACTCCACCGAGCAAACCATCACTTATTTTCTTAATATTATGCAGTGCGGCAGCACGCCCATACGCACTACACAAACAATAACTTCGGCTACACAAAATAACACTTTGGAGACTTATGGAGACTCTTCTATCTTTCGCATCTACGTCAAGCATATTACGTCCCAGCGTAATCTCGGAATATTTGCATCTGTTAACTTATTTGCAAGTTCCAGCATATTTACCAGCGCTTTACGGACTTAACTTTCCAGGATGAACGCACATCGTCTGCAGAAATATACTAGGTCGAGACCGTGATGCGATGCAATTGTGCACAGAATGTCAGAATGGCATCTTGCTAACGTAATTAGAGGAAATATTTATTGTATAATTCAGTATACGAATACAATAGTGAGGATGAAAATCTTTCTTAGTATGTATTTCTATGTAATTGTTTTAAATAAAATGTATGAATTAGATAGAAATAGTTACTATTTTACGTAAAGTAGTGAACAAGTAAGCAGCAGTGACAAAAAGCCAAGAGACCACGGATATCTGGAACTTACAGTGGACAGAAATGTAGGTATGGGTTTCGTTGTCACTCATTCCGGTCACTATTTTCTGTTGAGACTATTATCTAATATCCAACGACATAATGGCTGCGTTTTGAGAACTTTGTAATATTAGTCAAGCCAGATGTTAATATGAGTGCAGTTTGTAATAGCAAGTATTTGTCGTTTTCCATACATGAGTAGCTCATTGTGAAGAATGATCATGGTCGCCTACTGTATGCTAGTAGACCGGATCCCACACCCTTGAAAGCAAACCGCAAATAAAATCGTTTCATGATGGCGTCGTATAGCAAACCGATAATATTCAACTAAAAAATTAAAACGTGGGATTGTACAACACTCCTTTGTCTGTCTCTTTGGAGACTACGGGCGTCATTTACGTAAAAAATACCTAAAACGTATATACTTGTAAAATTCAAAAACCACTTGTCTACTGAAATACTTCGAACCGAATTCATATTGAAGTTATATTTTAATCAAATAAAATTATGTATTTTGTAAACGATTGATTTTCGTTAATATGTTAACTATAAAATCAAACCAAGGAAGCTTTTTGAAAACGAAATTTATTACTTAAGTTATCCACTCATGCATACTTTACAATTGAAACAAATATACTGTACACTATAGCATCCAAGGCGACTATAAATTAAAAAACTTAACATATACTCATATGTACATATTATAAGAGAAGCAATAATTTTAAAATTTATTAGCAAGAAACATCTACAAATATTCAGTATTTACATCAAAATTAACGATATAGAGGAATTATAAAAATGGCCACACATAGACAGCCAACATTTTAGTGTGCTTAAATAAAAAAAAATTGTCTGCTCAGTACAATATTCAATGTTTATTCTAAAGTTTTAAAAGATACCTACCTCTGCAAATTTATTTAATTACTAATAACATTAAACCATGACACATTTCAATAATGTTACACAATATACCTATTGAAATATAATCAATATGTCAACCAACCTCCATAATTTACAAAATCTGTACAAGATTTAAGAATCATATCTTGATATTCATTGAGACACCCTTGAAAAGTAATTTGAATGTTTTTAATATTATAGAGACAAAATAAATTAAGAATATCATTATCTCTAATCAGACAGCCTATCACAATAAATACAACTTAATGATAATATTCAAAATATTATACACATGACAATATTTAAAATAATATATAAGCACCTATTATTTTAAGAATCATTATTATAATATATATATACTCAAACAATTAAATGTTCGACTATTAATTTATACTGGCCGCTCAGACTCATCATGGACATAACAATAAAATTAACCACAGAGTAAATAGATTACAGTTGAGAAACTAAGTGTATTGTACAAATATAAAAATACTTAAAGCTATGACCAATTCTGACAATCAATGTACACAGCAGCAACTAAAATTACATGTCACTAAAAAAAGGTAAAATGTATATAAAAGTTCAGTGTATATAGTATATACCATAAATTCTTATTTAATAATATTTATATTTAGAATATACTTATTAATTATTACATGTATTTACTAAGCCTAAGTATTTCTCTAATCCTTATTGCATTAAATGAACAATGGGCAGAGATAATGCATCAAGGCATTCAATAATAGAGAACCCTAGTAAAATCACTTGAGAAATCTAGGTGACCAAACGGAGAGTAAAGAAATAGTATACACAACAGGATTTTAAAGCAGGACATCTTGATAGGCAGTCACAGTTGCAACCATTTGACCAATGAGGTAAACATATAATAATTATTACCTTTATAAATATTTTAATATGAATTTGATTTATATAATAATACCTCAGAATATAGTTTGGGAATGATACACACCAATGACCATTTAAAACATATCTGTTAGTTATTTATTTTGGGACACTTCAGAAATTATCATGCAGAATATACAGGTAATTCAGATTTCATTATTCTGCTAGAGAACACATCTCCACAAATTAAAATACTATAATACATATTGTTAATTAGTTAAAGAAAATTAAAGTTGCTCCATACCAAAATAAAATAGAAATTTCCCTGTCTTTTTTAGAATATAAGTGAATTGGGTGCCTACCTGAACTTTACTCCATTTACCTTTGATGGTAGAAAATGCTAAATACCATTAAC
Source organism: Jemadia suekentonmiller (assembly GCA_018245575.1). NCBI lineage: Eukaryota > Metazoa > Arthropoda > Insecta > Lepidoptera > Hesperiidae > Jemadia > Jemadia suekentonmiller. The sequence goes on from DWDU01003056.1 coordinate 10,723, forward strand.
TCTGTCATTGTTAACAACGATAAAGAATGAATAAATAATTAAATTCATCAGATCAAATGCATTATTTGAGTTACAAGTTGTTTTTTAAACAATTTTTAGTTGGTAGATGTGGTTTGTTCAACACAATCCGAGTAAGCCATTTGATGTTTCTCCCGTATATGTCTCAACATGTGATCTCTCCTCTTGAACAGCTGTCTGCACACCGTACACTCGATATATGTGTTTGTGTGCCGTGATTTGTAATGCCTGTTCAAATGGTCTCGCCGTTTGAATGATGCTTGACATTCTCCACATACATGTCTCTCTGGGACTATGTGACAAGCACCATGCAGTTCCAGCTGCTGTAAGCTGTCTGTAACAAACTCACACTCCTTGCACTGGTACTTGCTGTTCGGTGGATGGCAGTTTTTCATATGTCGTTTCAGTAGGTCCTGCCGTTTGCACTCCTTGCTGCACACGGGGCACGCAGTGGACTTTTCTAAAGAGTGCACGGTGTGGAGATGACGCTTCATGTGATCTTGTCGTCTGAAATGCGTATTACATATAGGGCACGGAATCCTATTCTGTCCGTGCATTTCGAAGTTGTGGTGTGCGAACTCCTTGGAGTCCACAAACTCCAAGCTGCACGTGCTGCAGTATATAGCCGGGTCCTGATCGCGCGCCACTATCGATATCTCGATATCGGAAAATACATTGATCGCGCACCTAACACCATCTGGCTTGTCGAATATTACATTTGCTTTATTATGCGGCTCACTCGTCGCCATCTGTTTAATTCTCTTCAACATATCTAAAATTCATCTATTATTACATACATTATACAAAATTGTAATAACTTTACGCATTTATATCAATTAAAACAGTAAACCTGCGTAACGACAATTTTATTAGTTTATATTTGACGGTATTTTGACAGATCCTGACATACCATAGATAATATGTACGGTCTCGCTAATACCAATGACATCTTATTGTATATTATTTGTTGTAATAACACTGACACTGAAGAAAGTTTTGTTAAATGGTATGGACTTTAAATAGTGACTATATTATACAAAATCAACTTCTTTGTATCTAATTTAGGTGTGACATTATGTTATGTTAATTTTGCTAATGTAACTGCAATCCATAACGCGTAGAAGAGCGCGTTCCTCTAAATTTGATATAACACTTGAATTACACTACACTTTGCTGAATAAGAAAGTAACATAATGAAAACGTAACATCACGCCTGTAATCCCTGAAGAGGTAGGCAGAGGAATGTAGAACATTCCCACGTTTCACCAGTTAC
>DWDU01003057.1:0-12013 GCA_018245575.1 Jemadia suekentonmiller
TAACTGGTGAAACGTGGGAGTGTTCTACACTCCTCTGCCTACCTCATCGGGGATTACAGGCGTGATGTTACGTTTTTTTTTTTTACTGACGACGTAGCCGGTAGCGTAATACTCTACTCTCATATTTATTCCTTCTCATTCAACTGTTGAAAAAGGATTTCTGTACAGAATGAATAGGGCAAGACTGCAGCGTTCCATCGTTACGTACTGGTTAGCAAACTAAATATGCGTGACATATTATAATAGAGAAACCTGGGACATTAATGACGAAGACGATGAATGGCACGTGTGTGCGAAAGAGAAAAGTATTATATATCAACGTTCATTCGAGGTCCAACGTAGACAATTGGTGCAAAATTCAGGGTGTCGTATAAACTAGAGTAATTTCTCGATGTCTATATATTCGTCTTCATTATAAAACTCTGTCAGACATTAAATGTATATATACCTCCTCCACCTTAGGGAGTTACGTATAGCACAATTATTATTAAAAAGATAATATGCTATATGACAAAACAGAATGTAAAACGTATAATCATGCCTAATTCAGGTAGGCAGATGAGTGTTGTACACTACCAAGTTTCGCGTCCCATCTTACAATAGGTGGTCAGCCTATTGCCACACACCGGGCACAAATACAGATTCCGAGCGAAAGGAACGTTATATTTTTCACGGTTAATATAAATATTTTTTATGATTTAATTAGTTTCCATGTGTATTTATATACGTTCGTGTTATAATTATATCTGAATTATTAATCACAAGCTATAAAATCTCTAATATACCTTGCTGTAGCTGTAATCTGGCTCTCTAACAGCCGTTACTTCATTAATTTTACCTCATTTTTTCTAGCAGCATTTTTTCAAAAGTTATGCAATAAACTATGTAAGCAGTAAAAAATGTAAGTCGTTATTTTCAAAATCATACTCATATATGAATATTTCGGTTTGAAGAATTTATTCTCATAAAGACTACAGTCTACTTATTTGAGAACTTACGCTAGCAAATATTTCTGTCATTCATTTCTAATTTTGCATAGTCTGTAGTTGACGGGAACTTTTAAGCTTCGTGGAAGGCTGGCTTTTCCATTAACTTGACACATTCAGTGTTTGAATAATTTATAACCGTACGACCGCAAGGTATACTTATACACTCATATTTAAAAACAGTATAACACTATTGAAAAACGTTTTATTCTGGAACGAAGCGGTTGAAATATATTTCATTATAGTTTTAACACCTTTAGCATTCTAGCGTTATGAATCATGAACGTACATAACATATATTAACATACAATGATGTCTAACTTACACTTATCCTTGAACATAGTGTCATGTAACAATGTATCTCATAAAATTTTATGTTGTTTTTAGTACAGCGTTTGTCATAATTTACTGGACTTTCACGTCTTAAAATGTTTATGTGTTAAGCGCTCAAACTTTGGTTATTTTTTTTTTTTTTGGATATATTTCTGGAATACCGAGATAGTGATCCGTTCATATGAATTCCAGAACTGCTTATGGAATTCAAATGGACCGAATTAACTATCACTTTTTGCAATGATATAACGTAGCTTTAAAAAAAATAGTAAGGATTTTTTTTAGTAAGCAATTAAAGTTTCCGTAATGAAACCGTCAAAACCTTTTTGGAACAATATACATACGTTGAAATGAATCTCGTCTTATACAAAGTTCATTCAGACCCTCAGACGCAGCTTTCTCCTTTCCATCACGATGCTTTCTACACAGTCTAAGCTTTAGATATCATGTTACTGAATCCAGGTCCTTTATCTAGCACGCTTGATATAGTACTAATACTGTATCCTACATTGAGGATTTGGTTACATTTCCTTACATTCGCGTGACAGACAATATTGTATTTGCTTCAGATTTTCTTGTATTGTCGCGCTGACCGTTCGATTGATCTATGTATATGACACGTTTGCGTCGAACTCGAGATATAACAAAAGGCTAGCAATATAATTAGTAATGTTATTAGGATTTTTCATTAATTTTATCCAGGTAATGGAGAGCAAGGTTATCAAAAGTTAAAGATATTCACAGGAAAAAAAGTGGATGTTCAATCCTAATGGAGGTAATATTAATTGCATATTGATCAACTTAGTCTGCGATACGAAATTTTTAAATGTCTTGTATCATAAACTTTATATCCCATTGTTAAAATGTATGTAAATGAAATTTTGTTTATTCAATAAAACGTAAACGTAACATCACACTTGTAATCCCCGAAGAGGTAGGCAGAAGAATGTAGAACAATCCCACGATTCACCAGTTACGCTTACGTCCCACTATGAAATAGGTGGTAAGCCTATTGCCATACACCGGGCACATATCCAGATTCCGAACCACAACGAGATAATCTGAAATAAAAAAAATTAGTAGTGCCCGAACCGGGAATTGAACCCCGTACCTCCCGACCGGTAGTCGCACTTGCAACCAACACGACCAACGAGGCAGTATTTATTTATTTATTTTATAATTAATTCTTTATCGTTTCATAAAGTACACGGATGTAATGACTACTGATACTCTATACTAATCAAACTTGGTGAAACAATGCCAATGATAAAATAGAACGAATAAACTGTAACTAAAGAAGCAAACATTATTAAAAATGTGCATATGTATGTTTTATCACTAGAACCTTACTCGATGACGACAGGCCAGACCGAGCTTTTAACGTGTTCTTAGAAGCTAGAGTGTGCTAACGTAAATTTGGTGATAACAATGATCCATCGAGGATTCTACTACCTCTAGCAGTACGTCGATAATACCACACTAAGCAGTGTAAAATAGAACAATTCAAAGAACTTTCTTAGAGGTACGTGATATGTATATATGTATTTTACAGTTTATTTAACACTAAGTTGTGTATAATAAATCTCTGTAGTAAATAACTCTGGCGTTTTCACGTCCAAACGGCTGATGCAGTTTTTGTTGATATTTTTGTATATAGAGATAGCTACAATACTTTTACTAATGAACTACTGAAAAAATGAAATAATTCATGAAACATTGCATTGCATGCTAATTATTTATATTTTCGCAAGAACGAGATCGCAGCCAACAACTAGTTAGCCGTATTTATGCAAACTGTTCGCTTAATAACTCCATTGCTTTCTATCCTTATCATTTTCTGTAGGGCCATCGACACCGTGGCAGGAACGCTAACCTATGGTTAAGCAATTCGCGATTACCAAACCGATATTATCGCCAGCGATTAATGGCAGACCCTTTATCCAATGTCGATACCACCTCGCGCACTAAACGTCCTAGGGTAGCCTTCGCATAATAAAAAATAGACTTCAATCAATTCGTAATAAGGTCGATTCCCCATTGAGACTAATTTATACGGCTAGTTGAAACGACTACAGTTGAATTTGAATTCTGTAACAATAGAGTTAGGGTCGTTTTCTGGTTGTCGGGCGGTAATAGGCTATGTGTACAACCAGTTATAACTCCCCGAGGGACAATAGGTAGTTCCGATGTATCTCTGCAACGAGACAATTTAAGGAATAACCCGAATATTAAATACGTCACTGGCGAACGTAAGGACTTTAATATTCTAAGAGAGTGTGGAAAGTTTGCTGGCGGCTGAATTTATAAGCATGACATCGTTGGTTGAGAAAAACGGACGATGTAAATTATTTATAATTTTCGACGTTCTTGTTTCAAATTTACATTATGACCGTGCCCTATTATGTACGTCAGTTAAAATAACTCAAAATAATTAACGACAAAAAGCTAAAGTTTTATTATAGTCAGTAGTAAAAAAATGATTGATGAAATTAGTCGGACCGGAGTTGTCCATGTAAGGAGAATTCATTCCTCGACTCCGTGGCGGGATTCGGAGTGTTGCAAGAGAAGATCAAACCTGGCGCTGGCAGATTACGATATGGTACGGTCTGTCTAGGCAAGCCTACATGCCCTGCCCGCCTATAGGCAGCGTAGGTGGTGCGAGAAGCTGTCCTCTGCGATCCCCAACCCGCACGCCCAGTGTGAGGATTATAAGCATTACCAAGAGGAAACCTATGCCCAGCATGGTATTTGAAATTTAACATTGGAATTTATCAACTTACACTCTGTACGTAAGGTATAACCCTGTGGAGAACGAGCAACAATTAGCAACAGGGGGCAACAGCCACTGATAATATCATAAGATAGATGTGTGCATCTCATTTCGTTGGTATTAATTGGTTGTAACCAATTAACACCAACGAAATTTTGAACCAACTACAGGAACTGTTGAACTACAGAAATGCTACTGTATAACATTACTCAAATTAGTTCGTGTTAGTATGATTGCAGTTAGAATTAGTTCGTAGTTGTAGTATACTAGGCCAATACTACCTTGTGGAAAGAATTTAATGCAACAATACACAGTTGAAGCATTCAGAAATGAGCAAACGAATATCGCGGACGGTGTTTCTGTTAATTTAATGATATAGAACACTATCTACCCTCATCACTTTTTTCAAGCCCCAATCGTTCTTGTGAATTAACATTTCGGTCCATATAATCATGTATCACCTGAAAACCTTAAGCCTATTTGAACTCTCTTCAGTGACCTTACTCCTGGATCTATCAGTGAATATTCCATCTTATTCCAGTGAACTCTCAGCCCATTAGATGTATTAATTAATTTACAGCAGTAAAAGTATGTAGCGTTTTCTACTACAAATTTAAAGTTCTGGCCAGAAACATTTGTTACATTTAGATATTAAAATCTCAAAAATGTTTCAGAGTTACGAAGCCCTAATTAGGTTTGAAAGTTTAGATCCAACGTAAGAATCAATATTGAAGTTAGACGGTAGACTTCAAGTACACTTAAGCCCCTTAAAAGTTGGGTTCAATGTAACTTGACAATCAATTTTTGGTATAAGCTAACATCGAGGTAAAACTTCGACATTTTCTTTCTGAAAACAATTAAAATTATATTAACATCACTGAAAGTATCGGTCGGTTAGAAATTTAAAAAAAGTATTGTTGTCATGCCATGTGCTTCATTCTCTAATATTGATTACTTTATAACTAATGTTTCATCAAAGTTCATGAAGATTATCTGCCCTAAAATGGGAAAGGTCAGTAGGATATGACGACAAAATTGTTATAGTTACCAGTTAATTGAATTTGGATCAAATACATGTCTCGCGAGCAAATTATGTAACATTTAATACAATGACAAAGTTCCATAAATCCTCTGAATTCACTGAGATTCAACTGGGATTGGGGTACTGTGGTACTAAATACATAATAATTTAGATTAAGTATAGTTTTTCCCTGGGTATTTAATGTTGAAAAAAACTGATATAAATACGTTGAGGTGCTTTATAAAATACCAATTCTTGCTTTGAAAATATCGAAATTATCCATATTTTCAGTGAAATAACGAAAGAGTTCTCTGAAAAGAGAACCAACGAGCCACCGCTCCGATGTTGTATTTTTTCCTTTTATATACAGGTTGATCCTTTTTCACACACTCCAATAATGCGATTTCACTGTACGAACTAATTGCGTCCCAGACTTTCCTTTTTTGTCAACTCTCCAATTATTTTTATTCGTTTGCACAGGTTGATTGTGTGCTAAAATTTTCAAAAGTCACAAGTCTAGCTCTCGATTGACGTTTAATAAAATACATAGATGCTCTTTTGTTGAAAAATGTAGTTGAAAAATGTAAAAAGTTTTGAAGAAGCTATTTTGTATTTTTTTTTGTTGTTCTTTGTAAAAATCTATAATTGTTATTTTTCCAAGTGCTTCAATTTAACTATATCTTTTTACTATTTGACCTTTAGTTTTTAAAGAGAATTTCATATTATTATAATGCATAATGTAACTATGTAATATATAGTAAAAGCAACGGTGTACACGATATGGCGCAGCCTACGTACGCACGGCTAAATGCCCTGGTCGTCTAAGGATGGCTTAGGCGGTGAGAGAAACCGGGCTTCTCGATCCCCAACCCGCATGCCCACTGCGCATTAGCGGAGACACGAGTTACTGGCCAACCCATCAATTAAGTCTTTAAATTGCCTTTACAGCCTGCGGAGAGCTATAACTATTGTTAGGTAAAGATAATATTCTGGACAGCTTGTATAAAATGCTCTTAAATGTACGAATTTTGACAGGAAGATAGCTACTGACAGTCACTCGTTCAAGCGGCGATCGCGTCTGGTCGTTTTTATTTTAACTATATAGATCACATTTTACAAATGTCATGGTTACAAAATCAGCCCATAATTCTGTGTTAATATTTAATAACGTTTCACCAATTACGTCAATTTTACATTAGTAGAATGGCGTGTCAATGTTATCGAATAACTTTATATTGCTTAAGTATTAAAATGTGAACATCCTGTATCTAGAACCGTCGTCACCTGCAACAACGGATTCTCGGAAGCGGGAAACAAAAGTCGCGCCTGAACTAGCCGCGGCAGGTTTGCCTCGAAACCTGAAAACACTCAAGACTTGTGTTTGTTTGGTTATCTCTCGGTTTTATTTGTTGGAAATATCTTTTTTATCCTTTTCTGTGCCCATAGAAAAGCTTCATTTTTTTACATTATTTATATAAATGTACAATTTGCTGCAACGTTGTAAAGTTATCATAAAACGTTTATTATGCAAAATTTTAAACGCAAATAGCGTGTTTGAATACCCAGATAGCTCCGGATAACATTCCTCATTTAATAGAAATGTCTGCTGGTTAAGTGAAGAGGTTCCAATTTATATACAGTGTATTAGTGAAGGTATACTTCTGTTTAATGAACAGGTGGCGGCTGGCACGTTCACTATGAAGACGTTGTGAGCAGAGCGGAGCTACCAAAACAAAGAGCCACGGGACAGTCTTCTATACCTTGCAGAAGAACAGCTGCAGCAGATAAGGAAGACGTGGAAATAATTTACGAATACCAGTGTCGAAGACAAGTAGAGAAATTGTCGCTCTTTACTACATAGGTTGTAACAACATCACCATGTCTGAAAACAGACTATAACCAGACAACCTCGCATGCCCTGTGTGTATCTATAACAATTTTACTGTGAGAATTATGCATGTCAAGGTAACCTTCTTACCTACAGCGGTGGTCTTTCAGAAGGAAACCGTACATATTGCCTTTCTTAACACATAATAAATTACGTTTGAATATATTAAAACGAATAATATATCATTGTGGACAATATCGCTATTAAAACATCTAGAATATTTACAAAAGTTATTACATTGTACAAATTGCTTAATAACAATCAAATAGACACTTAATGAAATTATGTTGCAAAGGTTTGAGAAAAAAATCAACCCGAGGAACACGAGGCAATTGAACATCGAGATTACTGAATACGAATAGTTGTTCTTCACACGAGTCGAATAAAAGGAATAAGTTTAAATATCGAACAGACAGCCAGCGCGGGCTGACAGGCTGCGCTTGCGCACAGCGCAGTTGAATGCTGTGCTCGAATTAACTTAATTAGCCTAATGAAGTTGCAAACACATGTAATCACGATTACGTTGGTATAAGCATAAAATCCTTGTTACCTAACAAAGCCTAATATCACGAACGAAATGTACTGGGGTAATGATAAAATATCGGCGATAGACTTTTTTTCATTATTTCTCGTAGTGATGATATTAGTACAAAAGTTACACTGATCTATAAAAGTTGGTTGGTTTTAAGACTGCGTGTAAAACCTATAGGAAATCCCTAGACGCCTCAAAGAATGTAGATGTGAAATTTACCTAACATAGCAACTTTTTTATATTATTTTGTCTATCAATATCAGGTCTAAAGATTAATTTGCTCATATACTCTCCACAGCTTTACCGCACTCGGTGTTACTCACCTTTTGATTTTCTTTATATTAGATTGTAACCACCGAATCTTAAGCTTTTGACATAAAGACAAAAAGTCAATAATAATAATAATATCTCGGGACATCTCCACACACGCCCATCTGATCCCAAAGTAAGCATCAAGAGAGCTTGTGGTATGGTAACCATACGGCTGATAAATTACATACATATAAATAAATATATACTTAAATAGTTTTTTTTTATTTTTACACCCAGACCCGGAACAAATACTTGCGGTCATCACAAATATTTATTCTGGGTGGGAATCAAACCCACGACCCCCGGCGCGTCAGTCAAGTTCGGTAACCACTGCAGTAACAGGCCATGCCAATTACGATGCACAAACAGAAAAATCACGACCGTATGTATACTCTTTTTTCTATATTCTACTCTCCATCTTCGCTGACTATTCTCTTTTGGTTTTTTAGCACAGTCATGCGAGTCCAGTACAGTAGACACGGTACAGCATGAAATGAATTAGCAAAAAATTACAAAACTATCCATCGTCATTCAGGGCTCTCTTTCAAGTGTCAACAGATATACGGATAGGAAAGGACCGGCATGCCAATTAAAATTTTCAATGGCTCCCCGGGTACTGAACTGCGATTTATATTTTATGGAAGTGACAGACAATAATAGTGCGTATGTCTGGTATTAGAGTGCTGAGAGAGATCCGTGCCTGGCAGTAAGATATAAAGAATTTCACGACCATTATTTTTATGTATATGATAAGTTTCACAAGTATTTGATAGTAACCTCCGTTACATCTAAGTAGATCTTATAAATACTTAGTAATTTGTTGTCTTAATAATTTATCTCTCTACACTAGACAGCATTATCGTCATCAACTGTTTGATTCTTTAATGTCTACTTTTTGATTCAGGTCTACTGTTATAACTGCCGCGTCTCGATTCGACCTGACTGCCTCATGGCTCGAGAGGTTGCAGGCGCAACTGCCGATCGAGAGGTCCTAGGTTCAAATTCTGGGTCAGGTACTATTTGATATTGCTAACTGGAACTTCACATTAAATTTTTTGTAATGGCTCGGAGTCTGAATCTGTGCCCGATGCATGGCAATAGGCTCACCAGCTATTTCATAGTAGGACGTAAACGTAACTGGTGAAACGTTCGAGTGTACTAGACTCCTCTGCCTGCCTCTTCGGAGATTACGGTGTGACCTTACGTGTTACGTATTTATTTAAAATTTAGTTAAACATTTTTTTTTAAATCCTCTACTGGCACTAAAGTTTAACCGTCTGACTTGGATTCTACGTTTTCTATTCTAAACATCAATATAAAGTAATACAAACATATATATAAAATAAACCGTTGTTAGATGAATGAAAAAACAGACGCAACTCGTAACGTATGTATATTTGAGTTGAATAATTACTGTTGTTTCATATAAGCAATTATCGTAAAATGTGTTTTATTTGTTTATTTACGATTAACAAGATAATTGAATAATGCACCTTTCCATTAATTGCATGATTGCTTCCTGTGTAAATGTAAAATGCATAAATTTATGCACATGCAAGTAAAATGACTTGTCAAGATTTTATTTAGCTGTTGTCATTGACCTCTTGCTTTTAAACTTTCCTCTCTTCACCTCTCACTTTTGAAACTCGTAATATAATAAAAAATATCGAATTTTCCTTTCAAATTCTTTCCTTTGTAATTTCATGTCACTTCTAGTTCTTCTCATGGCAAAGACATTTCAGGTAAGATCGGAGGTTGCTAGTCGGCCAAAGACCCGGGTTCGATACCCCGACAGAGACCTGCGTATGTTATTTATGGATACATAGTGCACGGTAATTACTAGTGTCATATTAACCCTTACAAGGTACTGATATTTAATGTTGTATATTAACGACAATTAACCCCCTAATAAATAAAGTTTTATGTTTATCGACTTATGACTCCCTGAGTTTAAATAAAATATGCTCAGTCAATTTAGCTAAACAGTCAGCTGTAAAACATATATATTATATTTACCATTTTATATGCCGACCCGGGAATCGCATTCAAAACCTTTAAGTATTATTTCTTAGATATCTGGCCCTGGGATACATGATGTCGTAAGGTGCGACTAAGCCCGGTACTGGCAGTTCGCGGTGCGACGCGGTGCCGTAATTTTTCTTCATATTTTCATATTTCCTAATTTTTTTTGTACTAATTCCGCCAAACAAATTGGCTATTCCTGTCATGTAATGAAATGAGAATAAAATGAGCTTAAAATATCGCTTAGCACCACTACCGATACCGACATACCGCAAGCAAAAATATATGTATGTACGTATGCAAAATCATTCACATGTTTCATATCAGAGTTAAATATTACTTGAAATAGTTTTATATGTCCGTTAACTAAAGCGTTTCGTGACATGAGCAGCTATCTTAAGACCAGATAAACACCAATAACAGTGGTCGACAATAGGCTCACGTCCTATTCCACAGTGGAACATAAACGTAACTTGTGAACATGGGAATGTATTACAGTCCTCTGTCTACCTTTTCGGGGATTACAGGCGTGAAGTTACGTTGTGTATCTTTATACACAACTTTCAATGGATTACGATTTATCTTTTAAAATTTACGTATAATAATATTAATAATACAGATTATGGTTTATTGAACTCGAAGACAATTAAAAATTATCATAATTATATGTGATCTAACAGATAATATTCATAGCGGAAGGCAATTTATAATTCAATTATATTATTTCTCGTTTAATAAGGTTTGCGTTGGGTTATTTAATAAGTCGGCTTCGGGTGTCAGGCGAGCCAATTGTAAACATTATTGTCTTGAACGACACATAACGTATAATCGGTTGAAATTGAGTTGAAATATGAAGCTAATTAAACTATAATATTCAGTGGCTAAAGTCTGAGGATTGTTTTTTTTTGTATTCCGCATTTGTTAGATACTAGTTTGCTTGACTTTCTTCATGAAAGTTGAATTCTATTATCGTGTATTTATCTACATTCTGTTAGGCCGGCCAGTTGGTTCAGTGGGTCCACCGCCATGAATGCTATGTCGAAGGTAGCGTGGTTTTTGAAGGAATCATCATCAGCCTAAGTCCGGGTATAGGCTTCCTCTGAGGGGGTTTTTCCCACACTCCCTACCTTAGCATGCGGGTTGTCAGAGCACAGCGTATCGCACCGCCTGTGTTGCTGCCAGAACCAGAGCATTTTGCCGTGCCTAGGCTGGCCGCATCTTACCGCTATTTGCCTGTCGAGAGCATAGTCGTAGTCGCTTTTACAACGTGTCTGAACTACTAATATAAACTGAACTGAAATAATAAGTTATTTAGGTATATTCTACAATAATTATAGGATATCTTTTTTTGTACTTCTTTGGGGTATCCCTACTAAAGCCCATCTGATATCAAATTATTTGTGCTATTGTAACCAAACGGCGGATAAACTACATATATACATGATACATAATTGTATACCTATACAGATTGTTCTTTTACACGCAGATGCAAAAGAAATACGATGTAATCATATATAGAATAAGAATGACGTCATGATTACCTGTTACCTGACGTATAGTCAATGGCACGGTGCATTGAGAAATCACGCGAACACAGTTTTTATACTCCGATTGTATGAAATCACTTTTAATATCGGTCATCGTTTAACTATAATTGCATATATATAACGATAAAATACAGCACGCTGTGTGTCTCGGGTCGTTGAATGCTATAGGTATATTTCTATGGAAAAATATTAACATTAAGTAGGAAGAGGGTGATCCGCAAGGGTAATATATTTAGCAGTCGATACTCTATGCCTACCCCGTTAAGGACTTGGCGTGATTTTATAATAGTAACTCTGTTAGTAGTTATAACTATTTCTGATCTTATTGACGTGCGGAGAGACACGGTTACTTTAAATAAGTGCGCGATGATTTCAACCCAGGGCCTCGCTACAACGAGGCTCAATCCTAAACCTCTAGGATAAGGCTTAACTTGTCTTAGAAGACAGTTTCGTGTTCCGGAAAATACGAAAACGCTGAAAATTTAGCACCAGCAGTCACCCGTCAAAGATCTAACAACGTCTGACGTTGCCTCAATTTACGGATCTCCTACAATCTGCAAAGATTTCAGGACTGTAAGCGCCACGTACGCTTGCCCCGCACA
>DWDU01003058.1:0-12013 GCA_018245575.1 Jemadia suekentonmiller
TGCTTAGTGCGATGTAACTTCAGCTCAACAATAAGTTACTTTATAATCAAACATACTAAGTGTTTATTTCAAACGATGCACAAGCACACCTATGGAGTTTCTTTCGCCGCTTCTTCTCCGTCGCGAGGCATTTTCCGCAGCAGTGGTAGTTTCATTTTGACGTACAAAAAGTGTTCAAATTAACCAATTTTGAATAAATGCATTTTGAATTTTGAAGTAGATATAAGAATCGTTGCGTATCAACTGGTTTCACTCATTGTCAAGATAAAGAGTCATACGTCACAGATTGAAAATAACGATTATGTTTTTCTTTGGTTCAGATTAAAAGTGTCATCGGATCATAGCATCTGCTTAATATGATTTGTTAAACTTATTATTACGCCGACATAAAGTTATGTATCCTCTTTAACTGAGATGATCGAGATTAGTCAGGTCCAAAGCAAGTGAGGAGGCTCACTAAAAATATCAAGTGAACATCGTACATAGATGTCGAACGATTACTTTACGAACGAGCAACTCGTTTCATGAATAATTCAAATAGGAAACAATAAATCGTTACAAGTATTAGCAAATCTCTGTGGTTTCTTGTTCATTAAATGCCATTAATCATTTAATATTTTGACAACGCAGGTATAACCTGTGACCCCGACGGCTTGCAACACCTGGTTTCAACGGTATTTATTTTAATTATAAAGTCAATGATAGATGTATAAGTGATTTTGGTCAGTTTGTGGCAATAGGCTCACCACTTATTCCATAGTAGGACGTAAACGTAAAGTAACATCACGTCTGTAATCCCCGAATAGGTAGACAGAGGAATGTATTACGCTTCCGTTTTTCACCAGTCACGTTTACGTCGTATGGTGGAATAGGTGGTGAGCCTATTGCCCTACACCGGAGACAAAACATCGAGCCACTACTAGAAATTACAAGATAGAAAAGTCCAATAGTATCAGACTCGGGACTGGAACCCAGGGCCTCTCGATCAACAGTCGCGCTTGCTACCACTTGACCAACGACACAGGCATCGAATTATATGTAAACTATTACATAACCCATTTATATAAAATACAGTTATGTTTTTATTACTGTCCGCAGTTCAAATCCGTAGTGCAGTGGTCTGTGAGGGTTGAATAGTGTATTATACCTAAAAATGTAACGTACGTATATTTTTGAGTGCAGGTTCGGTGCTGGCACATGTAAGATCCCTCCAAGAAAAGTAGACCCCTGTACTCACATACGTGAAGCTTTGTAAATGTCGATAACAGTGAGGTGGCTGGGTGACTCATTGTATGGAAATGCAATAACTATTTTTGATACTTCATTTGTCCGTGTATCGGGGAAAGGTTAGATTTGTCATTGCACTATAAAATTGTACCTGTTTATTATTTACGTACGTGTTTTCTTAGAAAACTTATAGTAGATATACACAATATAAGAAACTATGCATGTAAGAAATGAGGGCATTTCTTATATGAGGCACGAAGCAGATATACAATGCGATTGTTGATGGACGCAGGTGCCGAGGGAGGCCAAGACTGACCTATCTTGATCATGTAGGTCAGATACTGGCTGATGGGGGAGTCAGAAGTCTACGAAACCGCTGCGCATGTATGAAGAGAGTAGTGAATGTGGAAGGAGCGCAGCAGGTCTATAAGAATAGAGATATTTGACACTCGGTGCTCTCAGCCTACTCCGTGTGAGACCTGGCGTGAAAATATGTATACATGTAGGGGCATTAAAAGTTTCCGTTTGTGGTATTAAATGTTATGGATGGATACGACGTGATGTTTCATACGTGACGTGACATTTGCTTTCATAATACAACAATTACAAGTCTGCAGTGTTTATTGTGTATGTCGTCGATACCACCGCCCACGCCGCGGCGAATCGCTAAGTTGCCAGTTAACAAGCACCTCGACTCATTATACAGGCCAATAGCGGCGATTTTGCCACATTACCATGCAAATTACGATAATTTAGAATTTTAGAATAATTTTCTCTTTTAATTTTGTTCATTAGTCGCGAATACTCATTGTCATAGTGTTTATCTTTTGGTGCTTCAATGATATATCTTTTCATTATCATCGTCGTCATTATCATCCTCATCGACCTTTTCATCGTTTTACGTTTCATCGTTGCACACGGGATTCCTAGCAACCTTCATATCATGTGATATTCTATATTAAAAGTAGACATAACTTCATCCAAGTACAGATTCCGAACGCAAGCCCACTGAAATGGAAGGCATAAATCTAAACCACAAAGCTAGAACTGTTGCCAACGCCTCACTACCACCTGCTGTTGATTGCTCATAGTTTCGCTCATATACTAATAAATTACACTTTAATCTAATATAAAGGGCTGAGTAGTGATGTTGCTACCTACCCAGTCACGTGAAGTATTGCCGCTGCGAGCGGCATACTTTGCGAGGTATGCCGTTAGAATGTATGGCGTGGTAGCCAGACACGCGAACGCTTCAGACGTTATCTCAATCCTCGGGTATAATAATATACTGCAATCAGATATGGTACACTGCAATCTGTGAGCATCTTTACTCAAGTGTTAAAGGTGTTTACAGATTGTACCTAACTAAGCTATTGAAAACATGAAAAATGTACTTTTTGAATCCTACAATGCAAATTGACATAGTTTTAATTGTTACAAGGTATATGCACAAAATGTAATGAACGTCGTACATTTTTTTAGACACCACTTATAAATCGATTTTTGGGCGCTTCGCAGCTGTGGTAGGTTTTCTAAAAAATTTGGCAGAAAAAATCCCTGCAGTACTTTGAATTTTGAAAAACAGTCTGTGAAAACCGACCACAGAATCGTACATTCTTTTTACATAATCGTTTCTATCATTTCTTCACGTGGGTTTTTCCTTGCTACATAAGATTGGGTGCCTATTTTGCAGCTTAAACTCTTCTTATGCAGTTTCATTTATAGTTAGTATATTAGGATTGCGTTAGAAATTTGCCTCAAAAAACCAGAGGAAAATTTGAAAAGCCGTCAGGACCTTTACTACTTATGTTTCGATTAATTTTACCTTTCACAGACTTTCGGGGAATACCAATAGTAATACCAATTGTTAAAATAAATTATGATTTCTCAATATATCCACCAGCAAATATACAAGCACTCCTAAAAATTTATGATACGTACGAATACACATTCAACCAAACATCTGTCAAATGAGCCGACTACTAATGTGTGCAATAAATATCAAATGACATTGAAATAAAAACAGTGAACTTAAATGTGTATTGAGGTGAACGTGACATTATAATGTGTAACTTTATTTAAAAGTACCCGCAAAAACTGCATGTGACATTATAATGTGTAACTTTATTTAAAAGTACCAGCAAAAACTGCATGTGACATTATAGACATCGGAGCGTCTATGATGAATGTGAATGCGAATAAAACTCGTGTGTGACATGAACTTTCTTATTAAGAGCCGTGGATGTACTTTTTAAACGTAACAGCGTTTAATTATCTTTGGCATTTCGTTGTATCGACATGTTGCTATTGATTGCACAGTGCTGCTGTGCATTTTTAAACACTTCACACTATTGGCTTAATGTAGTTGGTATGAAAAATTGTCCCTTTAACACTGTATTTAAAGTCAATAAAAAATAATTGGTATTATACATATAAACTTGTTGTCAGTTTTAAAATATAAACATGATAATTTTTGCATGGGTTCAAGCTAGTAGCTTGTTAACGTCTCAATGTACTTATTTGAAACGTATTAGTCTACAAATTTGTACTGGGGCCAGCGTGGCGAGCTATGGCGTTCACCTTCTCATACTGAAAGGAGACCTGTGTTTAACAATGGAACAATAAAAACTTGCTGATGATGAAACGACGAGTTGCTGTAGTTGTTGGTTTTAAATAAACGATCTTTAAGGGAAACGAAGTCAATAATATAATTATAATAAAAATATGTAAGTAAAAATAACTTTTTAGTTTTATTGACAAGCAATTTTATCTTAGGTCGATCAATGCCCCAGATAGATCAGTGGTGTGATGACTAGCATACAGAGTTGAAAGATTTAAAGGTCTTAAATGTGCTATTTCAACTTTTGTTGATAATGGTGTTGTTTTTTAGCCCTGTCAACTATGAGAACAAGACAATATCACGTTTTTATCCCCGCTTAAAGAAACAAGCACACATTTGTGTAACAAGTTTTCAAAATACAAAAATAAAATGCTTCCCGTGGTACTGTAGCGAGGAACGTGAGCGGAGCGATCGTAAAACAAAAGCTTAGCGGCATTTTTCGTAAAACGGAAAACGCATGAGTGAGTATCAAGCGACCACGTCCCACGCATTATGAATGTTGCCTATGTTTGTATGTCACCCGCACACGATTTTTAGCCTCAAACTGCTTGTATGTACCAAAAAAAACTCGATAGAGATCTGTTAGTCGATAAATATTCACGCGAACGACAGGATGTGCCACTGGTCAGCGAGCGTCTCAACTGTTTAGTGGTTAATTATATAAAACGCGCCCGTTTTGATATTCATTACGCATGTAACTTCGGTCCGCGCTACCACAATTGCCTTGCGTATGCTGCGAGCGACGCGCACGTCACTAAACCACAACTAGATTGGATAAGCATTCTAATATGAACCGAATTATACACGTAATATAACACAAATTACTTTGCGCAGTAGCGCTAAGTACTGCTGTTATGTGGTTGCGTGGTGTATATAATGTTTTGCCTCTACGCACCTGTGCTGCCTGAGTAATAGTAAGATTAAGTCCCACGTATCACATGACAAATACAAAACGATTGAGTGAGTAGACTAGTCGTCATAGATCTCTCCAAACGCTAGAGATGACTTAAAGTGTATGAAAAAAAAATCGTGTAACATTCAACTAATGCTTAATACCATTACCTTCCTCCAGTCAACCCTTTACGGTGGTAAAAACGTGAGTTAGATTGGCACTTCCCTAAAGAAATCGAATATATTCATGCACAGTAATATTTAGGATAAACTTGCGTAATTACAGACACGCTCGTACATAATATGATATGATGTACATCATGTATGTATACACATATATTATCTGTTATTGGTTATCCGCTTGATTTACGATTGATGTCCATTCAGATTTAACAACCCATTTGTTAATACATATGTATTAACATACGTTACTTTCGTCGGGCGCAAGTTACATGAGGTTTCAGTTCAAATGCACGAAAGCTATGATTAACTAATAATTATGGCAATTAGATAATAGTTGTTTTGTGTTCATGAATTGAGACAATTGTATGATTGGCTGTATTTAGCTGTGTTATATAATTAAAAGTGTCGCACGCACTTGCACCATGTTTTTGATTTAAAATGAAACAGAATTGTCACGGAATACTAAGCTCTGTCTTGTAACAAAAATTCCATCTCGGAGTTGAATCTTAACGAGCTTTCAAACAGCAACATTATTAGGATCAGAGGATTTTGAAATCATATCTATACTTACTCACATATTTATGGGCGTTTTATGCTGTGGATCAAGATAATTTATTTAGTGTACCTTGGTTTTAAATTTTATAATTTTGTAAAGCACTCATTTACTTAATAATAATACTCCTTTGCAAAAATTCGAGTCCATGATTAGGTAGAGTAGGATGTACCTAGAATACGTAGAAAACATCTATAACATTTGCAAACATTTGAAATGCTTCTTTCGACTGAATACCTCCATCGTGCACATGGCACGGAACGTTTCCTTAATTATTATTTGTATGGTATCTTCGGCGTATTGCTGTGTCTGCAGATTATAAAATAAGTAGGTAAGTTTGAACATTTCAAGTGGGTTTTTTTATATGAATACACAATGTCAAATGAACTTTTTATAAATATGTGTCAGAATGACTAAATTTACTGCTTTATAATTCAGCCATGTATTTTAGAGGTTCTGTGTTAAAAATGGTCTGGTTTTGGCTCGGTGAGGTTCGTGCTTGTTTTTACAAATTATCCGCGTTTCGAGACTTAATATCATAAGCTGTAACGTTGAAAGAAGAATTATAGTGAGGAAATCTGTAAACCTTTGGGTTTTCATAATTTTCCCTCACATCTGAAGTGTGCCAGCGCGCACTTGGTGCGCGTGCTAGCTACAGCCCTAACCCTTTTATTTTAAGAGGTGACCCATGTCCAACAATGAATAAAAGGCTTTATGACCGTGGACCTAATTTATATAAAGAAAATGAATATCATTCGACAGAGTACTAAATTTGGGTACTAAAAACTAACAAATAGTAATCAAAATGTAGGATAGTTGGCTATTGTATCATTTGTCTTCATTTAACAATAAACATTGTCACACTTTTGTCATTCGTATTAACACAAGCTTTACACGTTAGGGACCGATCACCTCATTTATCGATGAAACTTAATTGTACATGTATTACTTGTACAATGAAAACTATCGGACACAGTGTATTAAGTACCCAAAGTGTCAATCCTGATTAACGACTAAGGGACGCGCGTGACATGTGACGACTTAAATTTCCAGTCACGATTTCCACCGCGTTGTATACATCAGTATTGATAGCCTCGTATGTGTCCACTTGTTTCAACACTTAGCCATAGTTTAACAACCCGTTGTACGTTGCCCAACGTTATGTCTATGTAATAAATACGTGAAGAGAGATATTTGTATTCCATTTTAAAGGAGTGTGAGATTGACAGTTAAAATTTATACAGAGAAAGAGCGCAGAAGTGTACAATTTATAAATATTTCTTATAGATATGTTAAAAATACTTTTATAATAATGTTGGGCATATAAGAATGTTAAATAGTCCTTTGCCAAGTTGTAACTTGTCGCGCAAAGTAAAGACTTACATAATGTAGGTCAATTGTATGAAATAAGAAATTAATTAACGTTTAAAATTAAAATATAAGAAATTATTATCGAAATTCGACATCTACTTGTTTAGGAAAATGAAGTTCAGGAAAATCGAGTGGCACACTACATAACCTTTCTAAACAATGTTTAGATGTTGAAGTTGCAGACAGATTACTGCAACTAATAGCGGACCTTCACTACTTAATAAAGACGAAATAAAAATGTGACATCACGCTTATAATCCCTGAAGAGGTAGGTTGAGGTATGTAGTAGGTAGACTCCCAGGTTTCACTAGTTGCACTTATGCAGACTCCGAGCCAACACTAAAAACTTTAATTGGAAAAATCCAATAGTACGTGTAGGTACCTAACCAGGGATTTGAACCCAGGATCATTCGGTGAACAGTGCAGCCACTCGAGCAACGAGGTAGTAAACATTTATTCTTTTATGTAATGTTTCGAGACGTTGCAAAATTAAACATAAATTTATACCCCTGATATAGGTACCTACTACATATGAATTTAGTCAGAAAAATAGTGATGATCACTATTTTTTTGGAAAATATCATACCTACATATCAAAAATATTAGCGAAACACTCGTTTTTTTTGATCAAAGAAACAGCTTAATATTGTATTCATAGGTTCATGAATTATATGAATTATTTCATGAATACATTCATTCAAAACTTCATAATTTCATGAATTATAATACAGTATAATGACAACAGACAATTCGTTACAACGTCTGTCCAAAAACATAAATGTTAATGAGAAACAAAATGGAATAACGTACAATTACGCGGCCACTATTTATTTACCACCTTGGGTAATTCTGACGCTAAGGTGAGCAACACACACGACAAAGAAAGTTCCGGCGGCTACGCAGTCATCTTTATGCATGAGGCTTATCAATTTGTTAGCGGACCGTGCCCTTACAATTTAATACAGGGTTGCCACTACATAATTATTCCGTACGTATTATATTTTTTATTTGACAGAATTACAGGTTAAACGTTTCTAGTCTATAGATAGACTATCGGATACTGGGGCTTGCGTGCAAGCCATGAATTAAACTATTTATGTATTTTAACAATATTTATTGCAGGGAAAATGTATAACAGGCCCTCGTACGCACTGTTGATCGCTTTATTTATTTGACATAAGCGTATAAAAGTACACCTATATACATACGTAAATAGGATTCTAATCAACTTGCAAATTACACAGATGGACATAACTGACAGGACGTATACTATATGTAGATATAATTGTGAGCGAATGAGTTTTTTTGGTTCGGAATATCGCTTGTAAATTTCAAATAGTCCGATATCATTTATCATATATCAGATTATGAATTGATAAAACCGTTGATAACCAAAACTCAGGAGTACTTATAGGAATAAATTGGAGTTAAATATCTATTCAACGTCCTATGTTTTTGAAGATAAGAAGCCTCTTATCTTAAGATGCGTGCCGAGTTATTTAATCTAAAGCGAAATTTATTTCTGATTAAATCCGAAATAGGCAATTCGAGTTTAAATATTACTATGTATCAAATCACTTGACAATCTGTCTATGATGAATTTAATGAGAGCAATCCGTTCAGTTAATCTAATATGATGAAATGATAATTTTTTTCGTCAACAGTTGTCATAAAATAAATTGTGCAGAATAAAAAAAATATCTGTCACATTTCGTGCACTCAATGTCGCGTATCAGTGTTGATAAAGGTATTTCTCATATGACGTGATAATTTTTGACGCACACGGGAACGACACTGAAATTCTATAATCTTCTGACGTTTTGAACAATCCAGTTGGCGGATACTAAAGAGAGCAGAACGATGAGGCGACGAATGTGTTCAGAGAGCGACAACTTCGCGGCATACCGTCGCTTACTGGGCTATTATCGACATTTCAAAACGTTGCCACCAATTGGAGCTAACCACAGTCTAGCAAGCGATACAATAAATTATTGTTTTTCACGAGCGGTCGCGGCGCGGATGCGTGCGTACGTCGGCTGCCATTACCATGCGTAATTGCAGTTGCCCCGTGCGCCCGCGCCGATAGCCTTCCCCGTAACTTATTTGGTGTGAAATGAGAACAATTTGACGCGCACAAGATTTATGGGCGCAGATAATGACGTTCTAGGTAGTCGGTACGCTAAATTGTTTCACTTTGCCACATTCGGACGCATCGATAAAGGGTTATTGAGTTTTCAAACGCGCGTGAGGTCGATGTGTCGGTTCGTGGGTTGTTTTTGCAATTTATGCCCTCGCCGGGGCAGCTGATCGTTTCAAGAAATTGAACTGACAGCTTAATGTTTATACGTCCGTTTGCTTTTGTCATGTTGTTGGTATACAATTAAGGGCTTTACACACTATCCTACCGAATGGTTATGTACATATGTAGATTTTTTACATATAAAAGACAGTTTTGTATATATTACCAAGTTATAAACAATAAAAATACTTACTCTACATTTTTAATAATACCTAATTTAGCTACAAGATGTAGGCAAAATAAATAAATCCCTTATCACAACTATAGTGACATCTGGACGATAAATTATTTTATTCTACAAAATAAATTAATTAAACTTTTAGTCAAAACAATGTGTTGTAAATGTTATAAAATACATTTCAGTTATTTCTCAATGCTTACCGCTTAAATAAAACGTCTTTTATGGCCGTCTCTTATAAACATATATGTACACAATATCATATGGTTATTGGTCTTTCGGTACTTCACTGACATACTTTTCGCGAAAAGGAATCGAGATCAATTTGAAATACAAATAGAC
Source organism: Jemadia suekentonmiller (assembly GCA_018245575.1). Lineage (NCBI taxonomy): Eukaryota > Metazoa > Arthropoda > Insecta > Lepidoptera > Hesperiidae > Jemadia > Jemadia suekentonmiller. The sequence continues at coordinate 9,665 of DWDU01003058.1, forward strand.
AAAGATCAAACTATCCAACCACATATGTATATAATGAAGTTAGAGAGCTGAAAATGAATGAACAAAAAGTGTATAGAGAACAGGCCACTTAATGCAAGCGACTGCATTAGCTCCCGTGCGCCCGCAGCGCGATGCGGTAGCTAATCAGCAGGACCGCATATCAATGTCACAGCCACTTGCCTATTGATGATACTGGTATTAAAGCTTTACGGCGGATCTAACTGTTGTTAACTTAAGCTGTTCGTTTAACTTTAAAGATAATTTTACTTGTAGATAGCGTAAATTTATTTGTTGTTACTTACTCTTAAGAATGTCAGTAGGTACTCTTCGACGACATTATGTGAAAATTATACGCTTTTTATTTGGCAGAAATGTGTTTTATTACGAGAAGAGAGTAGTAAACGCGCAAGCAGCAGACAAAGATGGCCGCTACCATCTCAATAGGAACCAATCTCTAACGTTTATTTTTCGTAACATTTTTTAGAAAGGGCGCAAGCTTACATTTTATATCTACCGTCATGCTTGTAATCCCCGAAGAGGCAGGCAAAGGTACATAATGCAATATTTAAATTTTCAATAAAACCTCCAATGTATTAACTTCCGCAGTTTTGTGTAGGTACCGCTGGATTCTATTTTTGGTTCAAGACGGATAAACTATGTACCTATGTTGATGTAGGGTATGTTATAAATAGTGCAAGTACTAACAAAACTTTAATATGTAATCATCATCAACTTTTACCGTTCCACTGCTACAGACGGGTAAGCCATGGAAGGCTTCTACCACGCTGAATAATTTTAAAACGGACATTTTTTCGAAACATATGGGTACCAGGATTTGAACCCAGGATTTTTCATCAAGTATTTTTAAACCACTAAGCTATTACTGCTTATATATAAATTGTATAAAAGACAATACAAATGGGAATCGTTACATGACTAAATGATAAATCATACGACGCAATTCAAGAAAGACTTTTAGTAGCAACTGACATTATAACGTTAAACGAAAGCTTAAACACAACTTACAAACATGAAGTTAATTTTAAAAGCTTCATAAACGCTGACTGACATCGTCATCCGAGCATAATTGGTATTAATAAAACGACCTATAAGATCGGGCGTAATAACTTTGTGTGAGTGTAAAAATAAGATATCTTTAATGTAATGCCTAATTTATCTTAGCACGAGGAGATTGATAGCGGTCATTAAGATAATGACGCGGACGTAACTGCGTGCGCGTCACACTATTTTAAAGCTACGCATTTAGAGTGATAACTTAATCACACATGGCATAATCGAACAAATGAGACAAGACGGAGAAAAAATATAAAACACGTGTATTAATGGATCGCTATACGGTATGAGTTTGAGTGTCAAAGAACGAAGAGTGGGCAGTAGATAGTCGAAGAGTCGAGAGAAAATGTTCCTAATTGAATTTAAATAACAAAGATTGGTTAAGATAAGCAAATGAACAAAAAATAGTACCTAATTAGTTCAGTTTAAATAACAAAGGTGTGGTTGGCAACAGCACAGAACAAAAGCCAGTACTTTTTTCTATTTAACTCGCAATGATTAGAGGGAGAAATATAATGAGGTAAGAAACATAAAAAAATACAGACCAATTGAGTACCTGCTTCTTTTTTGAAGTCGGTTAAAAAGTAAAGAAAGGAACCTTAACCTTGTATTTTTGTTGTATAAACACTGGATCATCTGATTTATATCTGACAGAAGTATTTCCGCAATTCTGCTCTTAGAATACCAGGACAATGACACAGCCCATTTCATTGTATTTTACAATCAATCATTATTATGTGGTCATACTATTCCTTTACAGGGTAGGCAGATAGCATCAAGTGTCAAATATCTCAACCTTTATCTTTGATAATATACCTTATATAACCAATAATATCATCCCCGTGTTTCCCCGAAGAGGTACGCAGAGGAGTGCAGAATTTTCACGTTTCACCTGTTATAAGACCTACACGGTATTTGAAATAGGGGGTGAACCTATTGACATACACCGGGCACACATACGATGATACATACGGGTATAATCGATAACAGTAGTTCACAATCGTTTTACGACACATCTTTTGTTTGCTCTCGGTGTGCTGAGTACTTTAGCTGGGAAAATAATGACGGACAGTTGTTGCGCTAAAAAAGCACAAGCCGCCTGTGTATCGGCGTCGTTAATCGCAATCGTTTAAGGTTCTGATACAACGGCGCGATATACCACCATCGATCGCAGCCTCACGCACCGAACGATTTTTCACGCCCGCGCCGCCTCGAATATCCCTTGATCACTTCAAGATCGTTTTCGTTTACCAAATTTTCGAATACATGTATGTA